>OX371225.1:101426176-101728214 GCA_947310385.1 Nephrotoma appendiculata | reverse complement strand
CTGTTCAGTTCATAATACCCAGTCCTTAGTCCATACAGTCTTCTCAGTCCATTCATTCCAATATAGTTCACCCATACTATTTACACTCAGTCCAGTTCATTTATACCATTAAAACACGACTTTTCGTGGTACCATTGCATAAAAACTAACCAACCGATCGCCAACATTTATATCTTAAAATTTTAATTGAAGTTTTCTAGGAAAATTGACGGTGGCTTTTTCCATTTGTTCTTCTAGATTTTCCGCTATGGCATTACAAAGCGAACAGTATTCGAAAAAATCGAAAAAGTTTTGGTACCATTGCGACGATATTAGTGGACAAAACTTAGATTGTGATATATCAAAAGACGCAGAAAAAAATCTGAGACGATTGACGGTGGCGTTTTGCTAAATTTTAAGTATTAACTGAAAAATTAGCAAAAAACCAAATTCCTTTGGTAAAAAAAAGAAAGAAAAGTAAAGACACAACCGTAAAATTTATTGATTTTATTCCTAATTAGTTTTACCAGAATACAATAGATGTAGCGAGTTTCTATTCACAGTAGTAAAATTCTGTATTGGGACGCAGACCAAATATCCCAGTATGCAATTATTCCACTGTGTGGAAAAAACTGCTCAAATGTCGTACAAAATTCCGTACTACAAAATATCAAATACACAAAAATATTGATTTTGGAAAAAAATAAATATTTTTCTCTTTCTATTTCCCCAGTATGCAATTATTCCACTGTGTGGAAAAAACTGCTCAAATGTCGTACAAAATTCCGTACTACAAAATATCAAATACACAAAAATATTGATTTTGGAGAAAAATAATTGTTTTTCTCTTTCTATTTCGCGGTAATATTATTTTCGTTTTGTAAGTTTCGATTGTATCTTTTATTTTCAGTTTCTTCTGACAAGTCGACGTGCACGGTTGCACTACATAATTAGATTTTTTTTCTTTAAAGTGTTGTGTTTCATTATAATGTTTTCTATTTGTTAAAGTAAATAGTTTTAAATTTAAGTATAAAATAATAATTATTAAGTTATTTAGTGATCGCGAAGTACAAATTTGGACTAAAAAGGTAATAGAAATCTGTCTCATAATGGCGTCGTCGCGAAATACATTTACGTAGTAAATTTTCAATGCATTTTTTCTTTTCAAGATCCGTTGTGCTTGTTGGGATGTTCTATTGGATGCGCGTATGGTGAACAAACAAGACGTATGGTGAACGTGGTGAACGTGCTTAAAATTTAATTTATAAAATTTGTGTTATAAAATTTAATTGTGTATTTTTGTGCTAATAAAAAATTAATATTTATTTTATTATAAATGGAAAATTTTGTTTTATTTCAAATAAGAATTATTATTTATTCTAATTGGAAAATATATACAAACACGTGCTTTTTGTTTCTGTGGTTTTTTTCTCTTTTTAGTTGGGATTCACACCGACACCGGAATTTTTGTGACACTTCTTTGGCGGGGAGTACGAATTTCCGCGTGATACACATGGTTCTTTCCATAGAAGCAGTGTGGTTTTAGAACGCGAATGTAAATGGAATTCCGTCGGCATTGCATATTGGGATAATAATAATTTTTGCAATTAATTTTGTACCAATATTTCTGTTTTCATACAGTTTCGATGTATATATCTATGTACATATGTATGTATATGGAAGATAAAAGCAAAAGGACGTTATCGATGTACAGCTGTGAAACTAACAATATTTCGTAGTGGTGCCCAGTATGCAATGCCGACGGAATTCCATTTACATTCGCGTTCTAAAACCACACTGCTTCTATGGAAAGAACCATGTGTATCACGCGGAAATTCGTACTCCCCGCCAAAGAAAAGTGTCACAAAAATTCCGGTGTCGGTGTGAATCCCAACTAAAAAGAGAAAAAAATCACAGAAACAAAAAGCACGTGTTTGTATATATTTTCCAATTGGAATAAATAATAATTCTTATTTGAAATAAAACAAAATTTTCCATTTATAATAAAATAAATATTAATTTTTTATTAGCTCAAAAATACACAGTTAAATTTTATAACACAAATTTTATAAATTAAATTTTAAGCACGTTCACCATACGCCTTGTTTGTTACGCGCATCCAATTGAACATCCCAACAAGCACAACCGATCTTGAAAAGAAAAAAATGCTTTGAAAATTTAAAACGTAAATGTATTTCGCGACGACGCCATTGTGACACCGTATACCCAATGGAAAATTTTTTTCTTACGACTTATGACTTATGACTAACGAAGAGCATACCCAATGAATAGGAAAAAATTAAAGCAAAACTAACTTCATTGAACAAAATAATTTTTTGTTTATTTGTCAAAATCTGAAACATCAAAATAAAATGTTTGTGTGATTTTTGAAATTATTAATATTTAATAAGAAATAACTTTTATTGACACATGTTTTTATTTCTACATATTTTATTTGTACCTATACATATTTTATTTGTACCTATACATATACCTAAATATTTGTACATATACATTTGTACCTATACATTTGTACCTACACATATTTTTCAAGCAAATTAGAATGATCAAATGATTCTGTTGTCATTAGCAACAGCTAAAATCAAATTCGAAAAAACAACAACAACAATTTTATAAACGCGGTTTACTTCATTGCATTTCTCATAAGCAAAATGTTAAAAGTTTGATAAATTTTTTCATAAGTTTTTTACCAATATAACGAGCTCAAATTTTTTTTTTCTCAAAATATTTTTCATACTGTTCTGTATGTCATAAGTCATAAGTTTTCCATTGGGTATGTGGTGTGAGACAGATTTCTATTACCTTTTTAGTCCAAATTTGTACATCGCGATCACTAAATAACTTAATAATTATTATTTTATACTTAAATTTAAAACTATTTACTTTAACAAATAGAAAAACATTATAATGAAACACAACACTTTAAAGAAACAAAATCTAATTATGGAGTGCAACCGTGCACGTCGACTTGACAGAAGAAACTGAAAATAAAAGATACAATCGAAACTTATAAAACGAAAATAATATTATCGCGAAATAAATAGAAAGAGAAAAACAATTATTTTTCTCCAAAATCAATATTTTTGTGTATTTGATATTTTGTAGTACGGAATTTTGTACGACATTTGAGCAGTTTTTTCCACACAGTGGAAAAATTGCATACTGGGTGTGTATGAAATTGAGATGATTTTCTTTCAATCTTTATAAATATAATAATGCATTTGAATTTTATTTACTAGATAATGAAAAGATAAGTATTTTACTGAAATATGAATACATCATAACTATATCTACGTAACAATTCTGTATAGATGTGTGTAAATTTGGAGTAGTATGAATGTCTTATAACTAGAGATTATAATGATAAACACAAAAAGAATGAGATTGAAAAATAAACTTTGTTATTGTTGTTGATTTAGTGATTTAGAATAATAAAGTCATTTATAGAAATTTTCACGCAGAATTGATTTTATTTTGTTTACCTTGATTACATCTCGTAAATCGCGATACATAATTTTATACAAGCAGATCTGATCGTTTGTTGTTTAAAATTACACCTCAAGCTCATATTTTTTTTTCTATATATTCAAGATGTATACTAGTTGTGTTTATTAACATTACCGATCGTAATCGATGACGAAAACTCGCTTTGCATCCAGCCTCTAGTGGGATTCGAACCCAGTACCTCTCGGTCCAAGTGCCGAAGCTTTAACCACTGCACCACTTGTCCGATGTCATATGTCCAACACAAGTTCAACATGTAACATACCAAAAACATCTGGAAAGGTATTGCAACAATGCACAATGGCACATCATAAATTATTAGAAGCATTAGATAAAACATTACAAGATTTATGCAATTACCAACAGATATCTGATGGTACATCAATATAATATCAGGTAACTTTAAACAGGCCGATCACTTCCAGCTGATGAATTAAACGCGTGTTTAAAACCATATAATTTCTGGAGAAACATTTAAAAATTTAAATTTAACAACAAATATGCGTTTTCAATTGCAAAACGATGAATCTACTGTAACATTTCCAAAACAATTATTAAACATTGGAAATTGAAAAATTCAAATTGATAGTGCAACTGATTCAATTACATTTCCACAAAAGTTTTGTATTTCAAAACACTCAAAAGTAGAATTAATTGAAAGCGTGTACCCAAATATTGTACAACAATTCAAATCATAATTGGTTAAGTGATCGACCAATATGGACAGCATAAAACAAGGACGCTAATGATATAAATACTGCCATTCAAAGTAAAAATTTTGGTGAAACATTTGCATACAAACCAATTGATTGTGTTATAGATCAAGACTAAGTGGTAAATTATCCTACATAATTTTTAAATTAATTAGATTTGCCTGGAGTACCACTACATATTCTTCAATTAAGAATTGGTGTACCAATCATTTTAATACGAAATATTAACCAACCAAAACTTTGTAATGCCGACTTGCTATTAAAAAATTATTGACAAATTTAATTGGAGCAACCATATTAGCTGACAAATACAAAGGAGAAGAAGAGTTAATCCCAAGCATTCCTACTATAATTCCGTCTGTTATTTAATTTTAAATGAATACAATGCCCAATGCATCTAGCTTTTGATACGACCATTAACAAATCACAAGGTCAGTTATTTGAAGTTTGTGGTTTAAATTTGTAATATCCATGCTTCTGACACTCAATCTTATGGTGGATGCTCACTTGTGGGAAAACTGGCATCAATATATGTGATTGCACCTGAAGGATCAACAAGAAATGTTGTACTATATACCAAATAGCATTGGAGCAAATTAATCAATTTTTATATAATTAAAATATTTTTGATTTCATTTTTCATTTTAATTTTAATTTCATATTACCAAAAATTAAAACAATCTATCATTTAAAACCATGCGACCGGCAAAGCGGGCAGCGTTCAGCTAGTTCTATACAACTATAACAAATTTTCTAACTACTTCTGACTACTAAACATCTGAAACCGGGTCAATTCTATAATTATTACAATCATGTCCTGTCCCTATATCTGGTTATTTGTAATACCGTTAGTCTTGGTACACGCTAAATATGGTGAATTAATAATAATGATATTGGCTTCTTAATTTGCAACTTCAATTCTCCGGAACTTGCCAATAAACCTTCAATCCTGGTTTGTCATCCATGCAAGTCCCATTTATAGAGAAAATCAAATAATCGTTCATCAAATTCATATTGGAACCTAACACAAGTCGAAGTCTCATAAATGATGCAATAGAAAACAGTTCTGAAATATTACGGTCACACTATCGACGTATTTCAATGTACAATCAACATATGCCATTTGCTACATGATCGATCTGATAAAGGCGCAATTCCCCGCTAAATGTTCACATGAATGATGAATTCTATATCTCTAATTTTATGCTGGTCCTCAACCGTCCATAAAATGAAGAGACCAACTATCAGAAGTCGACAATCAACTTGGAATGAACTCGTACAAACATTAAGTGGAGCCATTATTGAGAACCTCGTCGACGGTGAGTCAACATCAATTAACATGATGTAATCAAAATTCACTTATGGAAATGTAACAATTACAGCAACTACCAGATTACCAGCTGTGAATACAAGGGGGGTCAATATTTATTGCTATAAGATTAGTAAAATACAGATAAATCAAGAACAGCCGTCTTGACAGACAAAAAGTGCAAACTTCAGGATAGATCTTATATAAACTATCGGTTATTATAAGCTATCTTACCTTAGCAATCCTCTCGTATATTCTAAAAAGTCGAATCAGTCCGTATTTTCATAAAAATTTGGTTTGTTTCAACAGATTTGTAGTGAAAGATGGTGTTAACTGCGCTTTGTAGATTCTTTGTAGTTTAGTTTTTGGCGAAATATTAAAAATTTTAATGATAGTGTGTAACTCGGTTATGTAATTTTACCATGCGGTGATTCTTGCGCAATATAGAGATTATATTTTGCTCATATATCATCGATTCTGTAATCAAACTTTCTCATCGCTGACAACGCTGATGTAAAGCTCATTTGTTGGACGGTTTAACGGAAACGAACTAATTTGATTTATAATACAAAGAGCTGCGCTGCTGTATGTTCTGTCGGTAATGACACGATGAAAAAAAACTTAGCTATTTGGTTTCATTGCCAAAACATTGTACCCCGTATGTTATTTAAGAAGCCTACAAAAACTTGCCGTATCGATTATTACATTATGCCGTTTGAATTAATTGGATGAATAATTGTAAACACATACCCCTTTAGAAAGTATATCAGAAGATTATGTTGGAATAAAAAAAGCCAAAGAGATGATCAATGGAGATAGTTTGGATGGATTGAAATTTCGCTCCTTACGAATGGTCATCTTCATTTAAAATGAGGTGTGGGATTCACTAAACGTTTATTAATGAATAAATATTGTCGGGTTTCGTTCAGCCTAACCAGTCTAATCCATTTAAGTACCTTATGTTTAATTTAAGATTGGCTTATAATCCCACCATAAAACTGAATTTGATAAAAATTGCTTGAGACATTTTCAAATTCCATTCGACATTTTGAATTTGTTATATTCATATTTGTTTATTAAAAAGATCGATTAAATTGTAAAATCTATCGTGGAATAGTTTTGTTTAACACAGATTGGCTTTAAAACCGTAGTGGCAGCAAAGTTATTTATAGCGAGCGCATCTTAGCCACGAGTTCCAATGTATATGTGGAATTTATTCATACGTATAGACACCCGACCAAATCTTCATAATTATAGTTTATTTAAAAGTTGCAATAGGCGTGCGACAGCATCTGATGTGTATGTGCAAATTACTAAGGACTCTTAATTCAAGGTATACAGCAAAGATAAAGTTTCGGCAACCTTTAAAATTGCATGGCGACTATCGGCCAAATACTTTTTAATTTATTCTTATAATACGTCATACGTGAACTCAATATAGGCCAGTGCAGCTGATACTAGCATATGTTAATGGCATCTGAATTTTAGTTCGCAACGTTGTTCTCCTGAAACAAATCAACTTGCCATTATAATTCCCAGCTCATCAGATCGACCTACAAATGAACCAAAAGCCATTTGCAAACTGTTAAATGATCCGGTGCGTTTTATTGACTCGTAATTTGCAAACAATTTCCGCAAATCTTCCTCATGAGTAAAGTTAATTTTATTATAACGCGTTATTCACTTGATGTGTAACGCACGATTTTTAATAATCGGGTTTGTCTTTTACACATTTATGAAGGCATTCTAAAATTAACATCTGGACATTGCGCTGGTTACATCGGTGATCGCTATCAATTGCCGCTAACCGTATACGGTTAAGAGACATCCAGAGGCGTGTTGTACTTGAGCGGATGGAAAATTACGATTCCTTCGTAATTCGGAATTATGTATGACTTACGAGATACGAAACCATATCGAAAAAGTAGATATGTTTAATTGGAGTCATTGAAAATTCACTAAATTCTGGAGCCAGCAAGTTAAAACTCATTTAATGGAAAGTAGAACTGACGGAATAACTGATACACGATGGCTGTATCAGGTTGGTTTCTTTCATCTCCTTGTTATAAACAGTAAAATTTGAAATAATATCGTTGGGATGCCAAATTCCTTCATGGAATGTAGCACCAACAGTTTAACAATATAAATTTTTGAAAAGACATTTAGACTCTTGATATCACTTAGAATTGTTTTTTGATTTGCTACTTCCGGACTTAATAATTTATGAAATTTACCAGACTTTTAGTCTACACCAAAAGTGTAAAACCAGCAACAAAAGAAATGTTTGGGTTAAAAATTTAACGGGGCCAGTAGATATTATGTATTACATATATAAATACAAATAATTGAATCATTCGCGGAATCATCAAATGAGCAATACATTTTTATCACCCTAGGGGATACGAACACTCTCTTTAGATCTGTCTGTATATATTTGTGTGACTAAAGTTATGTGCATTTTCACCCGAAATATTAATAATTTAAATCATTACGTTAAACCCAGCTCAATGAGGTCAGTTCCTGAATTGAGGTGACCATCTGCATTCACTTTGCTACTCGTACTACGAGATTTATTTATAGAAAATTGATTATTTCATTATGATTGTAATATTGTAAAAACAAACAACAAAATACCCGAACGTTTCATACATAATATGTATATCAAAGAACCGAAAATTAACAAAAACTAAAATATAAATATGTTTGTTGTTGTAACCAAACCATTAGGTATTTGGAATTTTGGATTTGCAAAACATTTTTCATTCTTTCATTTTATGTTTATTTTCGATGCACATGTCTCCAAAAGATAAAAAAATGAAAAAATTTTGAATATTACAATCTTGATGAAGATTTCAAAATGGTACTGTACGCTCCATCTACTAGATAAAAAACACATGTTTTTGTGTCTTAGCTTTGAAAATCGACCACGTGTTATCTTGAATCGGGGCCTTAAGTTCATTCGGTTTAGCACTTCATACAGTAAATGCAGTAGCATAAGGAAATCAAACTAAATTCAAATTTATCAACTACCCAGTATGCTATTTTTCCACTGTGTGGAAAAAATAGTACCAAATTTCTTACTACAAAATATCAAAGACACAAAAATATTGATTTTAAAATCCATTTGGAGAGAAATTATCTTGAAAAATATTGGTTTTTATTTTTATAAGTTTTTATTTTGTATCTCCTCTATTCTCCAGTTGCATTTGACAAGTTGGCGGATAACTACGCGCACTAGCCGCACGGCTGCTTAATATATTAATTTCTTATTGTTTTTTTTTTCTATAAAGTTTTTAATTTTTAAAAGAAATTTTTATAAACTGTGATTTATAATAATATAATAATAATAGTGCTTTATAATAATAATAATAATAATAATGCTATATCTTCAAAAAAATGCAAAAAAAATTCTTTAATTTCAAAATAAAACCTCATTGTGAAAAGTACTATAGAAATCTCTATCTGCTCTCTCTATAGGCTCTCTCCAATTTATTTTTTATTTTTAGTCGGGATTCACACCGACACTGGAATTTTTATGACACTTTTCTTTGGCGGGTAGTACGGATTTCCGTGTACTCAACGTGGTTCTTTCCATAGAAAGAGTGTGGTTTTAGAACGCCAATGTAAATGGAATTCCGTCGGCATTGCATATTGGATATAAACACGAGTTTCTTTTAGTTAGTATCGAACATCAGCTTTAATAAAAATTATTATCTGAAGCTGTTTGTTTAACGAAATAATATTTTACAATATAATAGGCTCTTATAATTTAATAATATTCTTGCTTCCTAAATACCTGGCTAGTTCTAAATTGGGGCCCTTTTATGAAATTTTATCATTTTCAAAAAATTTTCGGTATCAAAACCAATCGGTCCAAGAATAAATAAATAAAAAATTGCAATGTTGAACTACTTTTACGTCATCGACAAAGAATAAGTTTATAAAACAAAAATGTCTAGTTCATAAACCAGTTCAAGGTCGATTTTCTTCATATGCAATTTTAAAATACTCACTCGTAAGGACAAGATAAAATTGGCACGTGTATACTTCCTTAGTTTTAACATTAAAAAAATTATAATCTACATATTTATTATCCCTACTATCAATATCGCCGGATTAACAAATTATCGCTTAATAATACGCATAACAATGTAACATACAACTCAAAAACGTATTTTGATTAAATTTAAAACAATAATTATAAGTCTTATTTACAATAACTTCTTTCTAATGGAGTCTATTATCATAAAATATTTTCACAGCTCATTCACTAGGTGACATAGGACACAAAACAATTTTGTTTGAAAAGGACACAAAATTAAAAAAAAATATATTTTACGAAAAGTAAAAACCATTGATAAAATTCAAAGTTCATCTTGCTTCTTGTTTACGTTTTTATTCTACAAGTGCATACTTCAACATGTGCAAATCGTCGAAAATATCGATCGTTTTAAAAAGTTTAAACTGTAGCGTCATCTAAATACAGATATTATTGAAATCGTAGCCTTTTGTTCATGAAACGTAGATGTCACGCAAAATTGTTGTCTTAGCTAAACTTATTTAACCCAAATTTTTGTTGATATATATGCAAATGACGGCTATAGCCGTCCTGCATATTTTAATTAATAAAAAAAGGAACATCATTCTTACGAAGTGTACTAATGCATTATTTTGTTAATTAATCAGTAATACATCAAAGAAAAAAAGATGTAACATTCCAGATAACATATCAATTGTTTTTTGTGCGATTTTTCATGATTAGCAATTTGATATATTTCCGCCTACAGAAACAAATGACGGCTATAGCCGTCCTATTATGTTCGCGCAAATGACGGCTATAGCCGTCATTTGTCTATATATCACCAAAAAATCGGAAGGCTTTAGCCGTCATTTGTTTCTGTAGGCGGAAATATGTACATATATAGAAAAAATGATGTGATGAGCAAATGACGGCTATAGCCGTCAAGAGTTTTTATGGGAAAACTGTGAGAAAATGTGATAATTTTTACTTCCAAACATATAAATGACGCTCAATTTCATATGGCAGTCATAAACAATTGAAAAACAAAAAGTGTGTTTCTGAGCACGGTCGTCAATTAAAAAGTGTGTGGCAATGGTTTAACCCCTTAAGGACCGATTTTTTAAACTACATATCGTATGTCCCGAGATATCTCGGGTTTGGTCCTTAAGGGGTTAATGAAAAAAGTGTGCGCATGTTGTGGTGACTTCGTGCGCTGTATAAAAAAAATAATTTGTCGAAAAAATGTATATGAAATTTATATTATGGCAATATTATATTTGGCAAAAGGGACAAACAACATTAATAACAATGCGACATGTGGCTTTAGTAGCTTGGTAATAATCCATAGAATTAGATTATACAGACCGAGTGAATCCTCAAGCCAGGCGGCCGTATGAAATTTGCTCGACTCTCGAGCCGAGCCAACAAAGTTAAAAATGTGTGATCTCAAAACGGCGATACAATTGCATTACAACAACAATAATTTACAACAACAATTTGCATTATATATCACACATTTTTAAATTTGTTGGCTCGGTTCCCAGTAAACCATAAGTCATATATTATTTTTTGTTTCATCATATATCGGTCTTAAGTTAGTCAGTTTGGAGGTTTGACATCACAATTCGATCACAAGGTTGACCACTACTTAGCAAAACATCATAAATTAGACTTTCGTGTGACTCGAAGTCATAAGGCCTCATACATTGATTTTTCTTATGACTATATCAAAATTAGATTTTTTAGTTTCGAATAACATTATTCAAAAATGTTTAGACCGTCACAAAGTGGTCATTATACTGGTCGGTATAATTTAAGTGCGTATATTGGTTTTGTTCTTGATACATAGTCATAGTGAACCATACATCAACTTTTTGAATTATAAACAATTAATTTGATTTATTTGAATGTTTTATTTATGTGTCTGGTTACAAAATATGGTTTATTGTAATTTAATGTCCTAGAATTTTAAGTTTGATTATTCACTATATTTTTTATATTTCACACTTGATAAAATGGATAAATCTCAAAAAATTTATTTAATTGGAAAAATTAGAACAAAGTGATACCTATCCAAGATGCTACAGAAAATTATCTGTGAAAAAAAATGAAAATATTCAACAAAAGGTTTGAATCTAATGTTAATCAAAATCAGAGTCAAAAGCAATGCAATTTGGAAAGTGAAATCTCGTCAAACCATCGTCCTACAACATCGGGGTTAAGTCAAATGTCCAATCAGCCGACATAAATACATTTAGTTAATGACTTTCTAATGGTGATTGTGGCAGAGATAGCACGACTAGTAATGTAGATAGCACAACTTGTTACGATAGTTATTTTAATTCAAATGAAAGTATTACAGACGATGAACTTGAAAATACCGATACCAATAACGTCTTCTCTAATTCGTTTGTCAGTGCTGAAGAAAATATACCGCTGAATGAATTTTTGAAATTCTGGACACATCAATATAATATAAACCAAGATGCATTAAAACCTTTGATAAATTAGTTAAATACAAATTTTCAAACAAAACTTCAAAGTGACCCAAGAACTGTAACGCAAACTCCTCGTAATACAGGCCACTGGTTAATCAAAATAGAAGGTGGGGAATATTGGCATTAGGGACTTGAGGAATGTTTAAGATCATACTTTATACATCGTAAAGATACTATTTCAATATGTTTAAACATAAATATAGATGGATTACCAATTTGTCAAAGCTCAAAAGCAGAATTTTGGCCGATTCTTTTTAATATATATGAAATACCAGAATTTGAACCTATGATCATCGAGGTATTTTATGGAACAACAAAACCAAAGAATTTTTATCGCCATTTGTAGACGAAATAATTCCACTTATACTTAATAAACACATTTTTATTAATCACTTGTTTTTTGTTTCGCAGAATTATTTTGAATAATTTTCAAAAAGTTTAAAAAATCACTCGATCGATTTCGACTTGTTAGGTCATCATCAGGAGTATCTACTGATTTGTATTAGTACAAATTTTGTTATATAGAAAAAAGCAAAATATAAATAAAAGAAGAAGGGACAAAAAATAAGCAATAAAAATTAATCTACGGATCGCACAGGTAGGCGATGAGTCATAGGTTGAGTAACAAAATTCAAGGTATATTATTGCGTACGTGAGAATAGAAAAGGGCGGGGTCTGTAATTGGTGAGAACCCGATTTCTCTCTGTTCGTTAAGGATATTTTGGTTAAGAAATATTGATTTTCTAATTTCGTAAGATTCTAAGGTATCTAAACGTCTGCCTTTGGGTTGTATATGTAATATGTCTAAATTGTTCAAGCTAGCTGTATGATTTTCTGAAGTTAAATGGTTATGGAAAGTTGATTGATTGCAACCAGATAAATGTTCTTTAGCTCTAACTCCAAAATTGCGCCCAATCTGACCAATATAGGAGAAACTACAATCATTGCAATTGATCCTATAGACACCAGATTTGGAAAGGCGATCAACTCTAGGTTTATTGTTAAAAATCATTTTCTTTATTGTGTTATTATTATAAAAAGCAAAACTAATATTGGGTTAATTGGACACGATGTTGCTAATCCGTTGGCTCGTTTTTCCTATATACTCTAAGCGACGCCAATTTTCCCGCGTTGGACTATCCGGTTGATAAATACCCATTAGAGTTTTACGGTTTAGCTTTTTATTTAATAACTTTAATATAGTCCTAGTTGCATATCCGTTATTCGTTGCTATTTGAAGAATTATGTTAAGCTCAATGTTGTAATTTGAATTTGTCAAAGGGATGTTTATTAGTCTGTCTATGAGTAAATGGAAAGCTGACATTTTAATATTATGGGGATGGTTTGAAGAACTAGGGATAACAGCGTCTGTATACGTGGGTTTCCGATAAATTTTGAAGTCTAAAGATGAATTAATCCTGGTTATTGTTATATCCAGAAAATTAATACTTTGTCCCAAATAGTTTGTAATTACTTAGATAAGGATGTTGTAGATGAGAGCTTACGTCGTGAACTGAAGTTAGTTTTTGAGACTTGTATTAAACAAAATTATTTCTGTTTTGATATATTTCAAATTCGCTGATGTTCTACCCATGGGCTCTCCTCTGTCACCTTTGTTGGCTGAAATTTTCATGAATTTCTTCGAACAAATGATCATATCAAATAACAATCCTTATTTTCGTCATATAATCTTTTGGTATAGATATGTTGATGACATATTATATCTATGGAATGGAACTGATAGACTGTTAGACTCTTTCCTTACTTGGTTAAATTCTCAATATCCCACCATTGATTTTACGTTAGAAAAAAAAAGAAAATAAATGTATTAATTTTCTGGATAATTAAGTATAAGTGTCTATTTCACCATCATCTGGTGTTCGACAGGGAGATGCACTCGCGCCTGTGCTGTTCAATTTGGCGCTTGAGTACGTAGTGAGGAAAAGCAACATTGAAACTTCGCGCTGAATATTCAATAAATCAGGTCAAATTCTTGGATATGCAGATGATATCGTGCTTTTGGCCGAAGACCTAGCGACATCAAGGACAGTTTCATACCACTCAATCGCTGCGCAAGAAGACTTGGTTTGGAGGTGAACAGTACCAAAACGAAATTCTTAACAACACCCAGGAACATCTCAATGGCAAATCTCGAAATTGGCGACCATAACTTTGATCGCGTCGAAAATTTTAAATACCTCGGGTCACTTATAACATCCTTGAATGATATGCAGGCAGAAATAAAAGCCCGAATCGCTGCCGGACAACGAGTTTTCTACGCCCAATCAAAATTATTGCGATCTAAACACCTATCGCAGTCGTGCAAGCTCGCACTTTATAAAGCACTTATAAGACCTGTGCTGACTTTCGGAAGCGAGAGCTGGACCATGACCTCTAATGACTGTAGATTATTATCTACCTTCGAAAGAAAGGTCATCCGTTCAATTTTTGGTCCTATTAAAGTTGCGAACAATGAATACCGGATTCGCATGAACCACGAAATAAAGCAACTTCTCGGAGGTAGCGATATTATCGGCTTCATCAAATCTAATCGAGTGAGATGGCTAGGCCACGTTGCAAGGTCTCCACAACAACGGATGATTTACAAAGTGTTCCATCAACAACCAGCCGGAGTACGTCGTAGAGGAAGACCCCGACTGCGCTGGCGTGACGACGTCGAACAAGACCTACTGTATTAGGATGTCGAAATTGGAGGACGAGAGCTATGGACCGAGAAGGATGGAGGACCATAGTGCGGGCGGCAAAATCCCTTCATGGGATGTAAATGCTAGAGAGAGAGAGAGAGTGTGTATTTCACCAAGTGCCTACGGCAAATAGCGTAAAAAGAAATAATTCCAATTATAGAGAATGGAATAGAAATAAATAATAATAAACTTACAGTGAAAATACGTTGTTTCATATGCGACACGTCAGCACGATCATTTATAAAAGGAACATCATATTTCAAACGAAAACATGGATGCTTAAAGTGTACTACAGTGGGGAGGAGGGTTTTCTCATTCTTCAAACACAACAATTTTTCACAACCAACATGCTCTTCCTAGGACAGATGAAGGTTTTCGTTCCAGAATGTATGGCTTACATCATAACAGTTATAAAACAATATTACCCGAAGGACCTATTTCTCGAACTAAATTGGAACCAATCACAACTCCATTACTATGAATTCAATCATTGGATATGATACAAGATTGTATCGTTGGCGATGCCCTACATATTTTACATCTGGGATTAACAAAACGATATTTAGTGGGGTTTAAGGCAGGCAGCTTAGGATACGGTACGAAATGGGACTCCAAAACAATTCAAATCAAAAACGAAAAATTGTTAAAGATTAAATTAATTGTCCGATGAAATACATCGCGGGGTTCGAGGATTAGACGTTCTTGCATTTTGGAAAGAAAGCGAGTTTGCCGCTTTCCTGAACTATGTAGGTATCGTAGTCCTGAAAATCAATTTACTGGTGGACGATTATTACAATTTTATTGTACTACTCTGCATCGCTACAATTTTCTCTTCGAATTATTATAAAAAATACTGGCCTTTAGGAAGATATTTAGCAGAACATTCCGTTGACAACTATACGTTCCTTTATTCGGAGAACATGAATTCAAATCCTTAACGTTTGCCATTTAACGGATGAGTTTGAGCGGTTTGAACCATTGCCAACTGTTTCAACGTATCCTTTTCAGAATGCGTTGTACCGGATTAAAGGCGATGCCACATTACAATTTCTACGAACGTTTTTTGAAAACGTTTTTTTCATTTACGAATAAATTATTGCATATATTTTATTTAAATCAAAGAGATATAATGTAAAATAAATTTATTTATAAGTCAAAATAATAAATTTACAATTATTGAAAAATTTTATTTGAAAATTAGTAATTTTTCTAATTTGCCGTTCCTAGAAGCGTTTTTTTTTTCATTCAGAAAAATTTTTCAATTAAAATTGTTCAATAATTGTAAATTTATTATTTTGGCTTATAAATAAATTTATTTTACATTATATCTTTTTGATTTAAATATTCAAAAAACGTTCGTAGAAATTGTAATATGGCATCGCCTTAAGAAAAAAATAAAGAATGGGCGGTTGCCACTGGTTCAACTAGCAAATCGACTTTCTGAAGCTACGAAACGTGTCGTACCCGTGGTTTCCAAAAACAATTATCCAATTTTCATATCACCTTTAACACCTAATGAACTAAACTGCAATAAATTTTTATGTGTAAAACTAAAAAATAATTTAGTTTTAAAAAATACATTTGAAAATAGGTGGTTTTTAAACCTGAACAAAAATATTATTGCAATGGAATATGCGGTTGAGCTAAATGGAAACCAGTTCATTTACGGCCACAAAATAAAATACCGTGATGATTTTTTCGTGAACTACCTAGAATCTTCTAATATTAATGTATTTTATACTATAGATTGTACGTAATTTAGTATAATGAGTTACCCCCGATTAATTCAATACCGTGCAAGGTAGTTGCAATAAAATATGAGAACATGTTGTGCTTATACCGCTACAACAAACTTTATACTGAAATCTTGATGACAAAAAATATAGTTTAAACTTATTTGTAATACAATTTTGATTGCATTGAGTTTTGAGGTTAAAACTTGACAACTTGCATGTTGATTGTAGATTCTCTTTTCGTGTCATATATTCACTTTATATTGAAAAACCAACTAATCACCATTCACTTTTTTTTCAAAAAACTTTTGACTAAGCAACTAGGGTGCTAAATAAATTAATAGAAATTTTTGTGTTGTGTTATAAAAGTAAATCTAAATTTACAATAAAGTTAGTGATTTTAGTGTGTGAAAGAAAGTGATTACATTTTGTATAGTAGAGAGTAAACAAAAACGCAAGCGTCCATGAGGGACGCCTTAGGGACGAAAAGGAAAAAGAGAAAAGAAAATGGTGGCATTCAAATCAAAAAAAGAAAATTAAAATTAATTAACCAAGAAAATAAAAAAATAGAACCAGAGCGTGACGAAATAAAATATAAAGAAACAACTAAAATAGAAACAAAAGAAATTAAGATGGCAGATGACGAGATGAACGGAGATTTTCATGGGTTTGAACAAAATGCAAAAGAAACAAATAGGGGAAAAAACGTGGTACAAGACACACAAACCGGAAGTACGGTATTGAAGGAGGAAAGCAATGCAGAAAATAAAATAAACGAAGAATCATATAAAGACAACAAATACATGCCAGGAGATAGAGGTCCATACTTCGTAATAATGGAAAAAAAGGAAATTGAAGATATAGTTATTGCGGAAAAGCTGAATTCGTTAAATTTCGGAGCTATAGTAAGCATTAAACAATACGGGAAGAATCGATTAATAATTCAAACTAGAGAAATGGAGACTGCAAACAAAATATTAAAAAGCGTAGATTTAAAGAAAATACACCACTGCTACTCGTATATCCCAAACTTTTTATTAGAAACAATCGGGTATGTAAATAAAATTCCAGTTAACGCAGATTTAAATAAAATCAAAGAAAATATAAGAGCAAACTCGAAAGTTACTAAAATAGAGAGGATCACGAGATGGAATAATACAGAGCAAAAAACAGAAGATACGACCGCAATTAAAATAACCTTCAGATCGAATTCCTTACCGTATGATATAGCAATATATAATGTCAAAAGGAAAGTAACTTACTATATTCCTAAACCTATGCTCTGTAAAAGATGCCTAATCTACGGGCATACTCAGAAGCATTGCAGAGCCACGCAAAAATGCACAAACTGTTCAGAGTCAGACCACACGACACAGAATTGTACCAATGAGACAAAATGCTACTATTGTGGGGAACAACATGTGACGAGCAGCAGTATCTGCAACGAATTTAAAAAACAGAAAAGGATAAAATACCTAATGGTCACTAAGAAAATGACATACGGAGATGCCAAAAAGATGATAACAATTCCAGAATACAAAGAAAATGGAGTGGATTTCCCCCCTCTCACGGATCAGCAAAAAGATGAACAAAACGACATAAGACAAATCAGAAAGGAGATGAACCAGATAAAAACGAAGCTGGAGGCAGACAACACGAAACTGCTAGACAGCATTACGGAAATAAGAGAGCAGATGTGGGAAATAATTAAACTAAACAGAAAAGTACAAGCAACAACTCAAGGATTCCTAAATGCTCCTGCGAATGACCCAAGAAATGACATCATATTGACGGAGGTAATACAACTGCTGGAAAATATGGACAAATTGATAAACAAAAACAACAAAAAAATAAATATCGCTCATGAGGAATAGCCTATCGATATTGCAGATAAATATTAGAAGTATAATACCAAACAAAGAAGAATTAGAAGAGTACATGAACAAAGGAAAAATAGACATTGGATTCATCTCCGAAACCTGGACGAAAGAGAATAATAAAATAAAAATTAAAAACTATAAAGTACATATAATATCAAGAGAAGACAACTATGGAGGAGTAGGATTCATTGTGAACAACAGAATAAAAATAAAAAAAATAGAAAATAATATAAACAACCTAAATCCGATAGAAACAATAAAACTTCAAATAATAGATAATGACAATAACGAAATAAACATAATAGGAATATATATATCCCACCTAACATAAATAGCAACATAATAAAGAACAAATTCAAATCTCTAATAAATCAACACGATAATAATTATAAAACTATAATACTAGGGGATGTAAACGCACATCACCCTTTATGGGGAAATAGCAACAAAACAGACAGTAGAGGGCAAAAAATAGCAGAAATACTTTCGAACTCTCATTTTGTAACACTAAATAATGGAAACGACACCTGGATAGGACATCACGGAAGACGATCTGCTATAGATTTAACAATTACCTCCCCAGATTTATCAGGTAAAACAGATTGGATTGTGGACCAAACTAAAATAGGCACATCGGACCATCTACCGATAAAAATAACAATTGAAAATATGAATGTCAACAACTATGAAGAAACAACAAGGACAAACTATAAAAAAGCAACAAAACAGATACTGAAATTAAAGCCAGAACATACCTTCAGCCTAGAAGACTACGAGGAGTCTCTACAAAAAATAATAGAAAATAACACGGTGATAATTCAAAAAAACAACAAATATGTGCCGAAAATTTGGTGGACAGAAAAAATAAAACGTATGTGGGAAATCAAAAACCACAAGCTGAAACAATACAACCAAAATAGATATAATATATATACAGAGGTAGAATTAAAAAGAGCCACAAGCATACTTAGACGATAAATAAGAAAGGAAGAAAAAAAAAGCTGGAATGAATTTATAAAAGAAATAAACCCGACTCTAAACACAAAACAGCTGTGGCAGAAAATTAGGATATTCAACAACAAAAACAAAGAAAAGTATGACATATTCAACAATTTGGAAAACATGGAGAAATTTATGGAAAATAATGTACAGGAATCGTACACAACTCCGCAAAACAGAATGAAGCTGCCAATATAGCATATACCTCAAACGCAGAATTTAAAACAGAAGAAATAATAAACATTATAAAAACAACAAAAACACAGCGCCAGGAATAAATAAAATCACAAATAAAATATTAAAAGAATTACCGAGTCAACACTTAAACAAACTAACAGAGTTCTTAAATGACCTGTGGGAAAAACAAGAATACCCAGAGAAATGGAAAAATATAAAGATCATCCCAGTACCAAAACAAAACAAAGATGCATCAAGAGGAGAGAACTATAGAGGAATACACCTGTATGCAACGGTGGCAAAAATACTTAGTAAACTAATAAAAATAAGAATAAACGAACATTTAGAAAAGCACAAAATGTTACCGGACACAACATATGGTTTCAGAAAAGGGAAATCAGCGGCCGACTATATTAATGAACTTATATACATATTGGAGAAAAATAAAGAAGACAATAAAGTATCAATAGTCATAGCAACAGATATAGAGAAGGCGTTTGATATGGTGAATATAAATAAACTTATAAATATAATGCAACAAATTAAAATACCAAATAAATATACAAATTGGGTATATAAGTCATTAATAAACAGAAAAATCATATTTAAAAATGGGGACAAGGAGATCATAAAGACAACTAGCCAAGGCATTCCACAAGGGGATCCTCTTAGTCCGGACCTCTTCAATATATACACAAGCAAACTTCACGAGGTGACAGAAGAAGATATCAGAATCCTGCAATACGCGGATGATTTCTTAATAATAGCTGCGGGAAAAAATGCAGAAGAAGCGGAAGGCAACGCGAATAACATACTTGATAAATTCAATGACAAGCTACAAGAACTACACCTGAAAATTAATCCTCAAAAAACAGCCTACATCACAATAAATAAAAAAAGAAAAGAAAAACAAATTAAAATCAAACTAAACAATACAGAGATAGAGGAGTGGAAGAAAATAAAAGTGCTGGGGTACATTATTGATAAAAAGCTAAATTTTAATCAACATGTAATGACGGTAAAAGGAAAATGCATGCAAGCTATCAACCTGTTAAAAATAATAGCGAGGAAAAAAGGAGGCGGACATCCATCCACACTACTCAACATACATAAGAGTATAATTGAAAGCAGGATAAGATATAGTGCAGCAACTATATCCACAGAAAGGAACAAAGAAATACTACAGAAAGTAACAAATTCAAGTCTAAGAGTCTGTCTAGGACTCACACAGAGTACACCAATAACAGCTATAATAGCGGAAGCCGGAGAAATACCATAATAGCATTGAAACTGGACCTTTTCAAATATACATACATAGCAAAACAATTATATAAAAACACTACGATGGGGAAAAGAATAAGAGAAGGCAAAGTAAATAACGCAATAAAACAAATATACATGGAATTCAAAAGCAACCTAGACAAGCTACCAGAAAATAAGGAACAAACAGAAAGAAATGACGAAATAATACAAAGTAGTTTGGAAGTGGATATAAAACTACATACGAAAATAAAAGCAATAGCAAATTACAACAAAACACAACTAAAACAACTCACCTTAGAATATCTAGAGGAAAACAGAAACAAAAGCATGAGTTTTACCGATGGATCTATAATAGGGGGAAAAAGGGGAATAGGAATATATAATAAATATAATGCAGAAACTTTCAGCTACAGAATAAAAGAAGAAATTACGATAAAAGCTTTAGAAGCCATCGCAATAATGGAAGCAATAAAAATAGCAATGAGAAATAATATGAGAGAAGTAATGATAATTACAGACTCGCTTAGTACTTGTGCGGCATTGGGGAAAAATAGTGGAAAAAATGAGAAATATTACGAAAAACTGATAAAAGAAAGTATAAAGAGACAAAACATCAGAGTCAAAATTGTATGGACACCAAGCCATATAAACCTAGAAGAAAATGACGAGGCCGATATGGCAGCAAAAATGGGTACAAAATCGAATAGGACTCTAGAGATAAAACTCTCATTAGAAGAGAACATAAGAATATTTAAGGAGAAAATATACGAAAAATGGAATGAAGAGTTTGTAAGGAAAACAGAGACAAAAGGAACACAACATAGAAAAAACATTAATAACACAACAAAAAATAGACACTGGTTCCACAAAAAAGAAATGGACGTAGGAACAATAAAAAGATTGACGAGGATCAGAACGAATCACACGTATGACCGAAAATTTTTAAAATTGATAAAAAAAACAGATAATGACGAGTGTGAAGTGTGCCGAGTAACGGAGGACGCACGACACATGATAGAGAAGTGCAAAAAATACAATAAAATAAGGGAAAAATTTAAAACAAAAAAAGAGAAAACACTACAGCAAATTTTGATTGATCAACAGATGGGAGAGTATGAAGACATAATAAAGTTTTTAGAAGAAATAAAAGGAGACGTCTAATAAAATGAAGAGGGACGCGAGTACATTTTCAATAAAGATTATTGAGTTTATAAAAAAAAAAAAAAAGAAACAGGAAGAATAGATAATAAATCTAATCAATAAAATAACAAAATTAATAAAAAGAATGTTAAAAAATAAAACCAAATTAGGAAAGTAATACTTATGAACAATAAGATCAATAATAACTTTAAAAAAAAAAACGAAATATAACGAGATATCAAATTAAGAAAACATAACGAAACATAACAACGTCGAATAACATAAAAGTTTGACATAACACAATCATTGGCAATGTGATCGAAGAGGTCAAGCCAAACAAATAAAGTAAAAAAAAAAAAAAAAAAAAAACTAATCACCATTTAATATATGGATCTCCCTTTAACACAATGGATCTGATTACTAAATATTTTCTTTGTCTATAGTAACATCATAGAAAAATAAGTTTACCATAGATTTCTCATTTTGATAAATCGAACGATAAAAATGAATTGAGTAAAAAAGTTCTAACAATTCCAATGTCATCATTGTATTTGTGACATTACATTGCAAGTCACAAATACAATCATGACATTGGAATTATCAGAACTTTTTTACTCAACTCATTTTTGTTTCTTGATTTATAAAAATGAGAAATCTATTTTAAACTGATTTTTCTATGGTAACATATTGGTCATATTATAACATTATATAGATCATATTAAAATGATTATCATATTACATATTACAAAAAAAATCTATTATAACATACAGCATGAGTAGCTTGAATCAGTGCACCTAGAATACTACAGGCCACACTGCTTGCTATGTCATTAAATTTATGTCTACAGTTTATTCTTTGAACTGTAGACGGCAGTCATGTTCATAAAAAGAAAAACGAAAACAAACAAAAAAAAAAAAATTTTATACGAGTGCTAAAAGTAAGGTTATGTCTTCTCGTAAATTATACGAAATGTGTACACATTTTATACGGGTTTACATATTTTACACAATTTAGAATGCATAATTTTATAATAATATTATGAAATTATTACTTTTACCAATAGTTTTTTATTGAATTTTAAAACATATTATTAAAATATTTTTCTTTTTGTTTGTTTACAATTTTTTTCTTATCAACATGACAGCAAACACAAAAACAAAATCAAAACAATCTTTTTAATTTTAGTGCTGCCTATAATAGCCAAAGAGAGAACAGTCGACATAAATTGACGTCATATAGCAAAAATTTTAAAGCAGTGTGGCCTGTAGTATTCTAGGTGTACTGCTTGAATGGTTAGTGTGCTACGTTAGTATGTTTCCGCAAAAATGAAAGAGTTCGAATTCTGGTCGCAGTCGTCTTGTGTGAAAGTAAGTAAATAATCAAATTAAGTAAATAGTCATTATAAATTAATTACAAATAAAACCAATTTAAGATATGTGCATATTGATTAAATAAAAATGTAAAAGGTTAAAAAATATATGTAAGACGGGGGAAGTCCCTTTGGGGGTGGTGTGTGCTAACAAATAACTTTTTTTCAATTATATTTTATGTATATATTTTAAAGTCATATTTAGATCATTTATAAGACCGAAATAATACTTATACCTTTGATATAAAAGTGTGATATATGACCTGTCTTAAATTGATCATTAATTTGTCACAATAAAACTCATATCAGTCATAGCAAGGTTCATTTAAAGTTTTTAGTCATATAAGAAGTCATACGGATGTTAATATGATTCTTGTACAACCATTGTATGACCGCATTTTTATCACACAAACATCATAAACTAGTAAATTATGATGTTTATATGATTTTGTTATATGACTGCACATCATAAAATAAATCATATAAACTTATATGTATATGATCGATTTATTCACTAGTTATATGATTTGTGGTTTCCTGGGTTCCAGAGTCGAGTTAATTTCATTCTTAATTTTTTCTGATTTATAACTTAAATTAAGGATAAATTTACCACAAATCACTAGCTTCTTAACATAATTTACATTTTATTTCATATAAACACTTGTCAAACTTACTGATGGTAAGATATTCCTTGTATTTTTTTAGGCGTATTTTGCTATTTTTTTACGATACACTTCATTTTGCACAAAAGTCTGTAATTTTTTTATCATATAATGCACCACTACATAAACAAAAAACTATTTGATAAAGTTTTTATTATTTTAATGTATTTTAATTAATAATTTTAAAAATTTATAATTTATAATTTTACTGAGCAAAATTAAAACGTGGCATCATACAAAAATAGCAACTGGTTTGACGGGTTCTTATAGCGAGATATGAGTAAGCCATATGCATTTTTTATATACCCATCCTGTTCTGTCTTGTGACAGATGAAATAGCAAATTTTATATGGTAAAATATTGCCACCCATTCTGCAGTATTTTAAATTCTTTGGCCAAACATTTTTAACCCCTTAAGGACCAAACCCGAGATATCTCTGGACATACTATCTGGTCCAAAAAGACCAAACCCGAGATAACTAGGGCGATCACATGTTATACGTTCCATTATGTATTTGCTCGAAATAACTAGTGAAAATAATCTTATGGCAAAATTATTATATTAACCCATTAATGACCGATGTATGATATATCATCGCAAATCACTACTTTCTTAACATCTTCTCTCTTGAATACTATACATACAATTTTTTTTTTGTTTATCTTAAGTGGTTGAGGATGATGTATACTTGTAAAATAATTTAAAACCTTACGGATAAAAAACGTTTAGTTGTATTTTGATCGATGTGCATTAAGGACAAAATGGATCGTCGTTGGAAAGTAGAGACTTTATAAAAAATTAGTTGTGTCATTAACTTTTATTGTATGTCTTGTAATTTTTTTACAAAAAGGATGTACGAATTAATTTAATTTTAAAGAATATAAAAATTATAACTCGCAATTAAAGGAATTATAGTGACATATTTCCGATGGTATAAGGTATATCATGACGTTCACGTTAAATGGAGCCATTACTAACAGACGGTTTTTGTACAGACAGGCACATCCGAATGTCTCATTCTTATAATTTACTAGAGATTTGGTTCGCTTAATACTTGCAGAGAATCTTGTACATAAACCCCGTTTCAAATTTTTTAAGAGATTTTTCAAATACTTACTTACTGTGCTAAAATTTCTTATTTTTTCAATTTTAAATGAAATGTAATATGTTTTGTAATGTTAAATGAAATGTAAGAACATAGTTCGGGTTTTAATGGGTTAAATCAATAGAATAATATATTTTATCCTCTAGAACCTACGTCCATGCTTCCAGGTTTACCAAAAATTTAATTAGACAGAATTAAATTATTGATTATTTTAATTTTTCTGCCTATTATTTTCTTATATATTATATTTTTTCCCATATGTATATCAACATTTATCTATGTATTTACGTGTATTTTAATAATATGTATCATTTTTACATTTGTTTGAATTAAAAACAACATATTTATAAAAATAAAGTGTATTTTTAAAAACAGATTTTTTTTTCTGCATAACATGTATGTCAAAATATTAGTTCTGTTTATTAAAAAAATTGATTTTTTTGGTGCATTTATTTGAAAAAAATTGGTCCTTAAAGGGTTAATGAAAAAAGTATCCGCATGGTGTGGCTGGCTACTAAAAATTTACAGTGGGTCACAGACAAAATTATGCAAGCAATTTTTATTTTTTTTAAGTAAATATCCAAAAAACAACTATAAATATCTATTTTTAATTTACATTTATTATAAGCTTCAGTATTATTATTATTATTTTTTTTTTTTTATACAATTTTTATTTCAATACCCAAAATGGAAAAAACAAAAAATCTGTACAGGCATTTTAGCAGCTCTATCCAAAATGATACCGAGAAATTGGAAATTGTATTTTTGTTAAAGTGAAACAGTGCCCTCCAGTAAAAAGTTAATATACCCCAACCGGTATCGATTGTATGACGCGATAGCGCGTCATATGTTAAATGTCGTTTAAAAGTAGATATCTCTGTATACTTGAAAAATGTTGTTGCTGTGTGAATTTGAAGAAAGGTAATATTGCGCTTGTCCTCCTAGCAATAAGCACCTACTAGCTGTTTAATACACAATGACTATATGCATGTCGATCATGCATATTCGGTGCAATTCTGAGCAACTGCAATCTTATGAAGACGATAAAATTATGGAGCTATGAATTACATCCATTTTATAATTGAGCTTGTAAATTGCACCTAAAACTTTTGGAGAAAACTAGAACTGCATTCTCGTTGTGTCTGAGCTTTGATGCTCCAAATGGGGTGTGCGGTTTAGCAAAATTATAAATTGTATAAAATAAATAAATAAATAAATAAAATAAATAAATAAAGAATGGTATTAATTGTTAATTTCATAAAACAAAACGAATAAAAAATTTCAATTTATAACAAAATAGTAACAAAAAACAAAATTCCACGTAAAAACATGTCACAGCTAAAATGATGCACTCTTTGTTTTGAAAATAGCGGTACTTTTCCTACACAAAACAAAATTTTCAATGAAAAAAATTTTGAGTATCAGTTTTAAGCAACCTTTCGAGCGATTATAGTCAATGTAGTGCGTCACTATAGGCAAAGAAGTGAAATTTTGTAATTGAAAAAAATGGGTCGCCTCACAAGTATTGAAACACGAGAATTAGTTTCTAAACACTTAAAGATGGTAAAACTCACAGAAAAATTGCAGAAGTGGTGAAAACAAGTTCTTCTACTGTTCAGCATATTATCGGACGCTTCATTTATCAACACCGTGTTGAAAATATGCCTAGAAAAGCGCACAATAAAATATTTCCCGAATCAGATTGTCCATGGATTGTCCAAAAAATGAAAGAAAACCCCAAATTAAGTGCTCCAAAGTGGGCCGAGGAGGCTTAAAAAATATATACATAAAAAATGCCATCCAGAAACAATACGCAGAATATTAAGAGAACCAAATTTCCATGGCAGAACAATGCGGAAAAAGCCATACATCAGTGTAGTTAATCGTAAGGCTAGAATTAAATTTGCCCAAGACCATAAAAACAAAGATGAAACATTCTCTAACACGGTTTTATTTGCTGGTGAAAGCAAATTTAACCTTTTTGGATCAGACGGAAGAAACTACGTATGGAGAAAGACTAATACGGAGCTAGCAGCTAGAAATTTACGAAGCACTGTTAAACACGGCGGAGGTCATATTATGTTTTGGGCTTATATGGCGTCTTCCGGAGTTGGAAATTTAGAGTTTATCGAAGACAGTTTGAACAAAAATTTATATCTAGATATACTAAAGAGAAATATGGAGGAAAGTGCTGAAAAGTTGAATATTAAGGTTCATTTTCGGTTCTACCAGGACAATGATCCGAAACACGAATCTCGAATTGTTCAAATTTTGCTCATTTGGAATACTCCTCATGCCATGAAAGCGTCTGTCCAATCACCAGACATCAATGTTATTGACAACTTAGAAAGCGAAATCAGAAAATATGAGATTAATAATGTAGCGGACTTAAAAAAGGCATTGTTAGAAGAGTGGAGTAAAATAACTCCTGAGTCACGAAAAAACTCGAAGATTCGATGCGAAAAAAACTCAAAGCGGTTCTAAAACAAAATGGATATCCTACCAAATATTAATAAATTAATTATACAATGTGATAATATTAGTTACAAACATATGAATTAATTTTTTAAAGAATTTTTAAATCTGCATCATTTTAGATGGGTCATATTTTTACGTAGAAATTTTGATTTTTGTTACTATTTTGTTATAAATTGATATTTTATATTTGTATTGTTTTATTAGATTAACAATTAATACTGAAGCTTATAGTAAATGTAAATTAAAAATAAATTTTTATAATTGTTTTTTGGATATTTACTTTCAAAAAAAAAATGCCTTGCATCATTTTGGCTGTGACCCACTGTATATGAAACCGGCAATATTATACATACTTGCACATCAGAAAAATCGTTTTTTTTCCAGACGATGGCAAGACAAGTTACTAAAGACAAAAATTTGCGTGGTAAAGATTTGATTAGCTAAAACGAGTTGGATAAACAATTATCCCGTTCCGTGAAGGCACCATCACCTTTAAAACACTTATTTATTTCTAAAATATTTTTATTATTTTTAGAAACATACTTATATACACAATCGAACAAAAAGTAAAGGAAATTACTAAAGAAAATAGAAAAGGCTTTGGAAAAATTCATTACTCATACAAAAAGTTCAATAAATATAATTTAAATTTTAATTAAAATATTAATCTTCATCACTAATCTCGTATCTATCTGGATGTACTAATCGATTGTTAAAAAATGTTCTTGAATGATTAATTGACTTATGACTATTCGGTGTGCTATTCCTGTTCGGATAATATCCATTACTATTAAATGCGGCGCTTGAATTATTTTGTGATCCTTTTGTTTTTCTTAAATTCTGACTATTATAATAGTCATCTTCGTCCTCGCTAATATTTAAATTTCCTTCTGAATCATTTCCTTCATCTTCTTCATCCCCAAGTATGTCTTGCAGGGATACTTCATACTCTAATATTTCCTCATCTCGTATATGTGACGATCCTTCCATAAAAGATGCAAAACGTTTAGGCTGTTTTAATCGCGATACGGTCCTCCACTGCTTGCATTCTGGGCTACTGCAATAATTTCGAAGTTCTTCAAGTGCTTTTGTTGTTTCTCTAACACCTTGTTCGTAATACTCTTCACTAGTTAATAATCGTGGTTTTGGTGGAAATCTCCTAAGCCTAAAATCATATTATAAAACACAGGAGAAGAGTTATTATGAATTTTCGGTGTTAGAATAACACTTATTTTTTAAACACATTTATTACAAACTTACCAAATACCTCGACTTTTATTAATTAATTTCTTTGGGAAATAATAAATTAGCAAACATAAAATACCCATTCCTGCACTAGCTTCTTGAAATTTACTTGAGTAAAATATCAAAATTAATCCGAGCAATTGTAAACCCCACTTAATTAAGTTTTTACTTCGCTTATTCTTAGGTGGTCCAAATCGATAGCACACCACAAAACTGATTAAACCAGTGACTATCACATACCAAAATACATAAACTTGATAAGTTATTATAATCATTTGGAAATTTTCCCAAAGCATCTGAGCAAAATATAAACCAAGAGTCCAGCCACCGAGCATAACACCATACATCATTGGTTTCTGCAAAAATTAATGCACATTAAATAACAGTTATGTAGTTCTGAATATTACAAGCGGCCTTACCTTGGGTATAAGTTTACTGCTCAGATATATAATTACCAAGAATGAAGCAAATACACCGAGGAAAACCCCAACCAAATAATAAAATGACGAGTTATCGCTCAGTTTCACAGCCGAGAAAAATGCTACTAATCCCAGTATCAAGCATAGAACTTTATAAAAGTCTATATGGATCAACTTAAGATGAATCGTGTACCTTGATGCCGTATCAATACCCAAACATGTTTGATTGAACGGATTAAAATCAACATTTTTCTTTCGGTTCATAAAGAAATTAAATGAAAACAGTGAACGCTTATCATCGTAATCACTTGAAACCATTTCGGGCGTTGAACCTTCATACAACATGAAATTATCATCTTCGATATCTATTTGCAATTGTACAGTATGAAATAAATGTATTAAGTACTTAGGCCGCCCAGTATAACAATAAATCTTAAAATCGGTTAAATATGTGGTTTCTTGAACTAGAATTCTGCTTCCTGGTTCTAAAAATGATACTGTAACACAAATTAAAAATATTGGCTTATTTTGGTAGACTACATATTATAACCATATTATAAAAAACTAACCTATAGCGTCGTTTTTTGATTCAGAACATTTTATTGTTAAAAGTATTATTAAAAAACTTGGAATACGCATTTTTAGTTTTTCAAAATCATTAAATATTTGTGGAGTTATTATTGCACTACACTAAATATAATAAATATTAATTTAAATTTGTATTTACTAACATGTCATTTGACTATAATTTATTTTATAAAACAAAAATGTATTATTGTATTTGAATATGACAAGTTTATGTTAGATTTTGGTTGCATACTTCTGCCGTTCTGTGCTTTGATTCTTTCGTCTTGATTCTTTAGTCGTTTCCAACGAATTTAAAACTGTAGAACGGGTGTCAAGATTTTACCCATATAAAATTTGCTATTTCATGTGTCACAAGCCAGAGCAGGATGGTTATATAAAAAATACATTACTGAAACCTGGCTTAAATCACACCATACAAATAAGGCTTTTAAAATAGATGGTTACAAGTTATTAAGACAAGATAGAGCAGAGGTAGAGGTGGGGAGGTGTTGCGTTGTATATAAGATGTGACTTATCGAGCCATATAGTTATATCCAAAGGGTCGCATTTTAACCTGGATCACTTGGTAATTGAATGTACTCTAAATTATATTAGGTTGGCTGTTGGTATAGGATATATGCACCATAGAGGCTTGCCACTTGAAAATTTCGAGGATGTACTTGCGTCCATCTCCTCCATGAGAATGATTCTAGAAATTTTAAACGGTTGTTGTCGCACTTTAATTTGTCTACCTTACAGTCTAAGCCTACCAGAATTCATAACAACGGTGGCTCACTAATTGACTTAATTCTATCTAGTCCATCTATACAACCATGTGATATATTTCAATCAATTGATGTTGCTGACCACGAATTAATTGGTGCTAATTTCAATATCAAAATTATTTGTAAGCCTGAGTATATCACTTTTCGTAGTTTTAAGAACCTTCAATGTGACATACAATACAATACAATACACAATAAAAATTCAACTGCAAATGACGAGAGAGAAATATAAAAAATCACCATTCGCTTTAGTTTTATATGTTGACGTGATCTAAGTAAAGTAAACCTTGTATTTAATTTTTAACAAACAACGCCATTTTCAAAAGTGCTTTGGTTACAATAGTTTTTATTAAATTTTTGTTAATAATAGATAGTTTATTGTTGTATTTAAGTTGTTTTATTGAATAAAATTACTAAAACATTGCATGTAAGTGAAAGAATTATAAAAAATGAATTGGTTTCATAAATAAAAACGGGTAAACGAAATTATTATGAAGTACAATGGAAAAAAAAATTGTTCTGAATCCATATCGTTAAAATTTGATAAAGAAATCACTCCACATACATCACATCACGATTTGTCTATTGAATGGAATGGCATGCAACATGAGGAATTATTTGATTTTGATAATTTCGACCCAACTACAGACGAAATTTTAGATTTTATATCCTCTGATCCCCAGGTCATAAATTATAATATAGATGTAAATAATTTATTAATAAATAAAAGGACCAAATATTTAATTAAACAAGCTTTTTATTTGCTAAGTATCTCGCAAAATGCATGGTGTATAAAAATGATTCATAATCGTATCGCCAAATTCATAATGTTACGACAATATCGATTCGTAATGATATCGCAAATTTCGTATCGTTTCCGTTACATGAAAAGCGATACTAATGCGTAACGCAACATTCGTAATCTTTTCGATGCCCACTAATACATAGGCAAACATCGGAAACAAGTTTAATTATCATAGGACCGTGGATTCGTAAACGTATCGTTTTCGAATCGAAAAAACGTATGAGACGTGTGAAACGTATGAACATGTTACATCGTTTTCGTATCGTAAACGATTCGCTTTCTTTAGCGGGAAGACATCGATCGTCTTGACACTTCTGCAATCTATAATTCCAATAACATTAATACTAAGGTATTACTAATGAATCGCGAAATCATTGCTCTTATGGATAAACATACTCCATTTTATAGTTGAACAGTGATAGGTGAAATTGGTGAAACTGGCAACACAACAACAATTTGCTCAGCAAATTCTCAGCAAGCTATATCGGATGTGCCTTTCTCTTAAATAGTCGATCTATATTTTTGTCTCGTTTTAGTTTTGCTGGTAAAAAAATTTTCCCGTGGTATAGTACCAAAACTAAGTCATAAGGAGAAAGTGATAAGGAAAAGTATTTGGGGATCCTGTGTAACTCGCATTGGGGATGGTATGTACTCTTCATTGTTGCACATATATATCCCTTTTTCAACCAAGAAAAAAATTATTGGCTCAATTTTAGTCCAACTCACACAAATGTGTGAGTAAAAAACCATAGTATGTAATGGCGTTGTTGATAAAAAATTTCGCTTGATTTGAAGTAAAACCAACACAATTGTGTGTAGAGTTATATTGTTTTTTCGAACGAAAATAAGTTAAAAAGGAATTCTCAAATGTGTAAGTTGGTTCAAAAAACATAAAAACTAAATTTTTGACATGGTACTTTTGCCCTACCCGCACAATTGTGTTAAACACAAAAGGTATTCTATATTCTGTGATAATACTATATCCCTTTTGTAATTTACTAACACAATTGTGCGGGTAGAGCAAAAGTACCATGTCAAAAATTTAGTTTTATGTTTTTTGGACCAACTTACACATTTGTGAATTCCTATTTAACTTATTTTCGTCCGAAAAAAAATGTTATATCTATACACACAATTGTGTTGCTTTTACTTCAAAACAAGCGAAATTTTTTATAAACAACGCCATTACATACGATGCTTTGTTACTCACACATTTGTGTGGGTTGGACTAAAATTGAACCGATTTTTTGTTTTTCTTGGTTGAAAAAGGGATTTACCACATAAATATCTTTGAAAATTTAATATCCGTCAACTCCAACCTGTCGAATAATTTTTAACGGCAAATTACAGTTTAAACGGGGGGTATATTATGAAACATTATTCGTTTTCGAAAAATTCGATATTTAAAAGTTCGATACGCTTCGAATATTGCTATTATGAAAAAAAAAAAGCGAATCGTCGCATTTGTTGTGGATCTGTCAAACCAATTTTATATATTATTAAAATACGTACGTTATTTGTAGTAAATTATTTTACATATTGCATCTTGATAAATATATCTATTGAAATTGAAAACAGTAATACTAATTGCCTTACTTAAAAATTTAAAAAAAGGACGACCGAATTTATTAATTCGATGAAAAAAAATTATTTTAAAAAACATCGACACAATACGGTATTCGCCACCTAAAGAACAGTCGAATTTTGACATCACATTTTCGTAAAATCCGATATCGAATTTATTTTTAAGGTTTCATAATAGAGCGAATTTTTCGATTTCGAATTTTCCGAAAGCTAAATAAAAATCACCAATATTCGAATTCATAATAGACCCCCGGAATTCATGATACAATTAGAGTAAAACCGGAAAAATCCGTCAACGTTTTAGCAGTACCAGTATAGGAACTAAGCGCACATTATAGGGGAAAAAAATATTCGATATAATTTTTTCCGTTTAAATCAAAATGAATGTATGCTACCAAACTGCTATACAAATTTTGTGCATGCAACCCGCATAAAAACTGACTAAATTTAGACAAAATTTTATCAGTACATATGGAGGTACAGATATAAAATTTGTTGTTATTTTGAAAGCAATTTTTTTTTTATTTAGAAAGATACAATCATATTTTTTTATAGGACCTATCCGAATACTGTAATAATTTAATTTTCTGTAATAATTTTGACATTACTGAAACAATTTTCTCTTCCATAATTTGTTATAGTTCGATTGCTGTTCGAATTCTGAAATATTTTTGAAATTATTAAAAAATTGTAATAAACGTTATTGCATACAGAAAATAAGATAACTGCGAAACTTATTTTGGCTCCAATATTTCAATAATTGTATAATTTAATTGAACAAACCATAATTTGTTACATTCATAACTTAAGAAAATATAATTTCGTTATTCAAAAAATGGCGCATTTCCAACATGTTTCCAACATGGCATCAATGAAATAATACAAAATTATTTCAGTTACGTCAAAAATTAATACGCATATAGCTGTTGTAATAATTTGGTTGCATTCAGAATCCTGCCAAAATTATTACAATAGAAATATTTATTACAGTATTCGGACAGGTCCTAAGTATTTTTATTTGGAATTAAATAAGTTATTATTTGGAACCAGCTATAATTATGTACATACAAACATATATGTAGATTTTTGATCATCTTTAAAATAAAAATGTTTGTTTGTTCAACTCAAAATTAAATATTTCATTCAAATTTAAAACATAAATAGCGACAAATTAACACAAATCGAAACGTCAAATACCAATGCGAAATTGTTTGTAAACATAATAAAATAAATCAAAGTTGCACATACGTCTGCTATGATTGAAAAAATAATAAAAGTTGAACGTACGTTTTAGCATTTACAAGAAATTATATCGAATATTTTTTTCCACTAAAATGTGCGCTTGGTTCCTATACAGATTTCATGATCCCGCCCCCAGGTTTTTGTTTATCTCGTTCCGTGAAGACGTGTGAGAGAAGTTGGATAAAAAATTATCCCGTTCCGTGAATTCCAATTCAGCACGAAGGCACCATGAAGTAGACCAATGCTCTAATTTTTAAGTTTTACTCGTCTTCTTTCATTCAGCACCATTGCCATTACCATAAAAAAATCATATTTTAAAGTAATATCTTTACAATTAATTCATTTTATTTTAAAGTAATATCTTTACAATTAATTCATTTTATTTTAAATTATAAACAAAATTAAATCGTCAAATTCAATAGTTCTTCTGGCCTTCCCATTCACACAACGCTTTTCCTTTTCATTTTTTTCGACATTTTTTCCGTATCCACTTCTGGTTCTAGACTTTGATTACGTTTCTTTTTTTTGGATTTTTTATGTGATGCTTCGAAATTATCATTACTCTCAATCTTAGATTTCTTTAATTTGGAACCATCCTCACATGCACATTCAGTTTGTGATGTATTACAAATCATGCAAAGGGTGCAAGATTTATTGGATTTCTGTTTTTGTCGCTTTTTCGATAAGGTTTCTGTCGAACTTGTATTAGTAGATTCAGTTTTATTAGATATATAGTCAGTTTCGATTTCAACAACGACTTTTGGTTTAATATTAATTTTAATCTTCTTATCTTCTACAGGTTGATCTTGTACGATTTTTGGATCACTGTCACCGTCTAATTCTTCGTTTACGCTTTCCAATAATGTAATACAGGTTGGTCTACACCCAATATTTGTTGAACATACTTTTTCAAATAATTTTCCATTAATTAATTTATAAACTGCCACATCTCCTGAACTAGTGATTATAGCTACATAATGACCAAAAACAGAAATACCCTTAATTCTTGTGTCTGATAATTTAACGAGATTTGTATCACTGCTTAACAGACTTGCATGCAAAATCTCGCCACTTTCTAGTCCAACTAAAACATCATTGCTATCAATCCAGCAGACAGCGCACGGTTTGGATTTGCACTCAACAACTAAAAGCACCTTAGCCTCATCAACGCTCATAATCTCAACAGCTTTAGCTCCACAAACAATAAAATTTTTACCATCAGATGACCATTCAACATTTTCTACTACCTTTCCTAAACTAGGCTTGTTTTTTAAGTTTGTTGCATAAGCTTGACGACCCTTTATTAAGTTCCATGTTCTTAAAACCAAGTCACTTCCGATTGATAGAGCCAACTTTCCGGATGGATGTATTGATAAATATTTCACTGCACTACCTTTATGAGCATTTTTCCATATCTTTTCAATAACCCAAGTGCCCATACGCGTGACGCTAATCGATCCATCATCACTTCCAGCGAATAAATGTGTTGCGTCAGGACTGAAAGCTAAGGCATTAATAGTGCCCGTATGGTTTATTACAATATGAGATATTGAACGTTTTTTTAAATCATATATGAAAGCTCTATCATCTGCTGCGCCAGTTGCCACATATTTCCCCATAGACGCCACACAACGCACAGAAGCTGAATGATCTCGAGTTGAAAGAGTTTGCTTCAACGCAAACTTATTTTCTGCCTAAAAACCAAAATAATTTTAGAAACAATTTAGTTCGAAATGATGATTATTATCATTAGATTGCTCACCTTATTGGTTTGTTCTATTTTAAAACCTAACATAAACTCTTCATAGGTGCCAACAAATATTTCAATTTTCTCCATTATTTATACATACATAAAATAATTAATTATTAACTATAAGAAAGGTTATGTTCATAAATGGCAAGTGACAAAAACACAACACGACAACTGCTCAACACGTGAAAACAGACCTACGGCGAATTCGACATTCCATACTTATGTCGTTTTTACTGGCACAAAAATCCACATCCAAATTTTTGGATTTTTTATTTTTTGCCACAGAACATAATTTTGGATTTTTTTGTTGACGTTTACTCACACATAAAAAAAAAACTAAAAGTCATGTCAATTGTCAAAAAAGACGTCGCGCCATTTATATTTTTGATAATTGTTTAAGCAATTTGTGTTTTTATTAAATTAAATTTTGTTTAATTCAAAGTGTTGTTTTATAAAGATTATTGCGTGTGCACCGATAACAATGTTACAACAAATAACTTTACAACTTTTGCATTTCATCCGCTGTAAATTATAGTAAATAACGCAAACTTGAAAGCCGTGTTTTTTTCTTGTTTTATTATAGATTTTACTATATTTTATTAAATAATTCATTTATAATAATGTCTGACGAATCAAATGAAAGTGAATGTGGTTAAAATGGATAATAATCGAACTAAAATTATCAACAAGCCTCAAAGAATATGAAAGTTTGCAAAAATTATTTAGACGGGCTCTTCGTGACTACTACAGCACGGATATTGCTATCGAATATGCTAAATTAACCGTTTTATGGGATAACGACGAAATTTTCAATTTTTTTCAAATCAATCAAAAAATCAATAAATAATTTCAATAAATTACTTTATTTTATTTATTTAATCAATAAATTTGATCCATAGAGCGGTTTTATAGGAATTGCCCGCTCTTTCCATGACCGTATTCCAGATCTCACGACCTTTTAAGGTGTTGCCCATTTTGGAGTACTCGAGATGATCCCAAAACTGAAGTATTTCACATTGTTGGTCAGCTAATACATCCCATTGTTGGTCGAGATCGAGAGTACTCCATGCCAAGTCAAAAAATTTACGTAAAATCTCGATATCTTTTTCGTTTTTAAAATCAGTCTGGCGACGCAAATAGGTTAAATAATCTAGTCAAATTTGAACCTGATGTTCAGGTGTTTCGAAACCTACCGCAACAGCTGCTTCGAATGTCTCATTATATTTAGATTTGTCAAACGATTTTGAATTTTCGATAATACGAATTTTTTCTACACAAAACTCAGAATTCCATATAATATTTCGCAAGGCTCGTTCAATTACATCCAGTTTTGTAACACCGACTGCTTTAAATCATCCTCCTCTTCTTCGCTATCATTTAATAATGAATTAATAAATTCCATGTACTCGAACCAAACATTCGCACATAAACAATAGTCGGTCATCATACGCTCGTATATCGCCTGTAGAAAATTATCTTCCAGGAGATATTCACAGTCATTTATGTACTACAAGTATAAGCGCTCCTTCTCGCCATATTTTTTTGCGTCAAGATTTTTTAATTTTAATTCAAATGGAAGAATTTTACGGAGTATATTAATCGCACGATTATAACTACGATCCACCGTTTCCCAGTCAATCTTCGTTGCGCTTACCGTTTCGTGTTTTTTAGCGAATTCTTTGTATACTGTTTCAACTTCTATAAGAGAAGGTTTACATTCGGCTCGGTAAATCTTTAACATTTTTTTATAATTTCTGGAGAGCTGAAATTAGAAGACAATTTAGTGAATACCTCAAATGAATGTAAATGCACTCTCTTACTCATCTAATTTGAAAATGATTAAGTTGTTTTGAAACAGCTGAGAGTCATTAAAACAGTTAAAGGCATATTTTGATAATAATATTTCATCCCAGATTTCATCGTTATCCCATAAAACGGTTAATTTGGCATATTCGATATCAATACCCGTGCTGTAGTAGTCACGAAGAGCCCGTCTAAATAATTTTTGCAAACTTTCATATTCTTCGAGGCTTGTTGATAATTTTAGTTCGATTATTATCCATTTTAACCACATTCACTTTCATTTGATTCGTCAGACATTATTATAAATGAATTATTTAATAAAATATAGTAAAATCTATAATAAAACAAGAAAAAAACACGGCTTTCAAGTTTGCGTTATTTACTATAATTTACAGCGGATGAAATGCAAAAGTTGTAAAGTTATTTGTTGTAACATTGTTATCGGTGCACACGCAATAATCTTTATAAAACAACACTTTGAATTAAACAAAATTTAATTTATTGAAAACACAAATTGCTTAAACAATTATCAAAAATATAAATGGCGCGACGTCTTTTTTGACAATTGACATGACGTTTAGTATATGTGTGAGTAAACGTAAAAAAAAATCCAACAAATTTTTTGGATTTTTTTTCAAAAAAAAAAAAAAAGACAAAAAATCTAAAAAAATCCATTTCCAATTGATTCCATTCAGAAAAAAATGTGGATTTTTGTGCCAGTGAAAACGATATTAGAATCTTTCGTCGTGATTCTTTCTTCGTTTCCTTCCCCTTCAACGACAAACTTAAAATAGATACAGGAGGCGAATATTCCATATTGCTTTTGGTTCAGTGTATTAAAGCGGAACCAGTCAGGAATAAGAAAATAAAAAAATAATAGAATAACAATGCGATAAATGGCATTTCAATGTTATTACCCAGTCAAACTTAATGTTCATGTAAGAAGCCGAATTTCCCCTTCGTAAAATTTTAGCTGTCACTTATTAAAATAATAGTGTGCGCTATTTCTCGCTCGAAAATAAGAAATACTTAAAAATACGATTTGTTGTTGTGTTTTATACACAGCAAAAGAAGATAAATTTGTGATGCGGGGAGTGGAAGCCATATTTATTTTGTGTACATTTTTTGTTTTCTATTTTATTTATTAAATAAAATTATTTTAATATTTTTTTCATATTTTGTGATTAATTTTAATAATGTGCGATGAAGTAAAAATGGTGTTTTAGTGAATTTTGTTAAAAATTAATTTGTTAATGGTATGATATTATAGTCGTAGTGTAAACGCTATATTACTACTATAATATTTTAATTTTGTTTAGTTTATTTCCTTTTTTCATTGTGATGTAAAAGCATCTCGTGTATGTGTACATTTTCAAGTACGAAATTTATATATAAAAATATATAACAAACTGGAACAAATATGAAATGTCTCTAAAAGACATTTCACAATATAAAACAGCTGTTTGTAAACCAACAGCTGTTAAGCTTTAATTCCATGGTTAACATTTGCTGACAGCAGTTTTTTTGCTGATAATACGCAAAAAAAATTTTTTTTTTAAATTTCATGAGAGTGACAAAGAACAGAAATATTTTTTATTTCATTTTATAGTAAAATTTTATGGTTTTACATTTTGGAATAACATAAAAATTTCATAAAATATTTAATTTGTACTTTTTCGTACAATTCGAATTTTAATATATACACCACAAAAAACCACTAACGTTAATAAATTTCAGCCCAAAAAAAAAAAATAAATCGACATTTGAGTATAAAAATGGCGAACAACTTATTTTATATGAGTGTGAGAAAAATTTCTTATCTTTACACACATGTTTTGTAGTTGTGTGAAAAATGCTGCCATAAAAAATACTCCAATTTACATTTTTTATGGCAGTATTATAGCAGCAAACTTCCCCTATCACACTTCCCCTCTCAGCAAAATTTTACTGACAACATGTTTTGTTTCGTACACAACCACTAATATCTATATTTTTTTCTCGCTTTTATTGTTGCTGACAGCAGATTATTTCCATGGAATAGAGGCATTACTTAAAATTATTATTTTTGGCTGGTTCGAATGTCAAAAAAAAGAAAAACAATTGGTTAAAATTCGTTAAAATTCGTATTTTTTATTTTCTTATTCCTCACTAGTTGAGGCTTTATTACGGTCATTCTTTGGTACAAGATAAATCCATTCTGGAGTAGAATAAATATTGTGCAGTAACAACCAAAAATTGTATTTACTTATACATTATTAATTCGGAACAATTACATTCTGAAGTCAAAAAAAAACGTGATAACACAACTAAATATATCTAATTAAATAGTAATATGATCGAATAATATTGAATATTATTACAAATCGTAACTAATTTACAACCGGTAGAATAGAATTATTCCACTTTAGAATTACATATATGGGATTGTTGTTGTAAATTTCTCAAAGTAAGGTGGGAACTATAGATAGAATAAAAAAAATAACGTAACAGAGCGAGAGATAGGATTCAAATGTATTCGACCGTACTCAGAATAAGAAAAATAAAAACTATAAGAGGAATTGCGTTTTATTTTGCTGTCACTTAAAAAGAATAGCCGAGCGAAAATTTTCGCCCAAGAATAAAAAACTTAACAAATACAACAACAAAACTCAAACAAATTTTAGTGCGTTGAATGTAATATGCATGTTTATTATTTTATATATGGGAATTTGAAATTGTTCGTGTATATTATCTTTTATATTTATAAAATATTCATGTAAACATATACTAATATGAATATAAAATCACAAATAACTTTCACTACACTGTAGAATAGTATTTTTCTAAACCTAACCTTAAAAAATAATTTATCGAATTGCGGTGATTTAAACCGCATATAAATATATTTTATAATTTTAAACACATATATTTGTTGATATGTTTATACTCAAAACTATTGTAATTTCACTCAAGATTTTATGAAATACATCAAAAGAAATTTACATGAATGAACTTAATATTTTAAGTAATCTATAGCCGAAAAGTCAAATTGGAAAAATAATTTTTTGTCTTCATTTCTTACGTTATTTCTGTTATTTTTTTTATTCCACCTATAGTTGGCCCATAAGACCGCATATATCACTAAAGGCGATGCCACATACACATTTCTACGGACGACATCTAAAAACAGATTTCGCATTTACGAATTAATTAGAGCATATTTTTGACTCAAATCAATGAGATAATATGTAAAATATCTCAAGTTAATAATTTAGTTCGAAAAGAAAAAGTTAGAATGATTTTTGAAAGAAAAAAATTAGAATGATTTTGACATTTATAACCTGGTTTCGACTTAACCTTAAGATAACTCTTGAATATAAACTGATAACTACAAGTTGACTCGACCCCCAATATAAACAGGATAAATATTAAAAAACTGTTTTAAGTCGAAGTAGACGAATAAGTAGTCGAATGGACAGGTATAAAGAATTTGAAATCAACAAAAATCGCAATAATGAAAACCTTTTGGATGATAAAATCAATACAAGCGCCAACAAAATTTAGGATTTGTTATTATAAAAATTGGGGGGCAAAGTCCTAGATTCATACCTCCTCGCCGGTGCTCCCTGGGTAACGCTAAATGAATCAGGCGGTGTAGTGGAGACGAGCAGACTAAATCCTGTTTATAGTCATGGACACTACATGTCAAGGCGGGTTATTGGCGCCTCATAACCAATACCAAACCAGCGTCTGTTCTCCAGGTTAGGAGCGGGTGAAGCGGGCGTCTGTCTTGTATCAAGCGACTCGCTATATAAATGTGTTTCAAGGTAGGACTGGATGCCTTAAGATTCTCACCAGTACGTGACCCACACACGTAATAAGCGGGTTGGGCGGCAGGCCAACAACCTTCCCTCATAAAAATATTAAGTTATGAACCCTAAACAAAGGCCTCGGATTACCATATTGGATTCATCACAAACTCGACCTCGGAAATTGTAGGATGTCGAAACTGGAGGACGAGAGTGGTGGATCGAGATGGATGGAGGGCCTTAGTGCAGGCGGCGAAATCCCTTCATGGGATGTGAAAGCCAGAGAGAGAGAGAGAATTATAAAAATTATTTGCTAAATCATTCAGTAGTAAAAAGAATCGACAAAGAACGAATGTCCGAAACCGGTCTTCTGACCTATATTTTAATTTGTATTGATATATATGTGATCATAAGATAAAAGTAAAATAAAAATTATTTTTTAAAAACCAGTTTTTTAATATTTATTATATTAACATATAATAGGAATATGTTTTCTTCTACAAATTGTTGCAGGTAAAAAAGAAGGATCCGCTATATAAAAATATTCAATAGACCTGTTTACTTAAAAAAATTTGACAGATGAAATATTATCTGTAGGCTACACAAACGATTAACACCGTGTATGGTTTGTGAATTTTGCTCTTTTAATAAAATAAAATTAAATTAAATGTGATTATATGTGTGATATGTTATATATATATATATATATATATATATATATATATATATATATATATATATATATATATATATATATATATATATATATATATATGTGATATTAAAATAAATTAGTTAATTTGAATCAATTTAAAAATAAATGTGAATCATTATAATGCTTGGTAGGTTATGTTTTTATTTGTAATGAATCGACTCATTTAAAATTTATTATTTTAGGAAATGATCAAAATAGTCGATATAAATTATCGAAGTATGTGACGAGCCTTAATGGAGCTGAAAAAATTCGTTATGAAGACAAAATATCTAGCATTTGCTTCGATCCATATTTGGGACAATATGACGAACAGGATTTGCCAGAAAATATTACTTTTTAGTATCTGGTTAATAAAAAATCGTATTACAGTGCAAAGGAACTAAAAGCGTTCAAGTCACTGGAATCATACTAGCTGTACAAAAGTGGATGGGTGCAATTCATGGCAGGCAGAAAAATTGAAAATGGATTTATTGTATTTGGCAAGGTAGCTAGTTGTAGCAAGAAAATTTAAACAGTTTAATTCATACATTATTTTAAACAGGTACTTCCATAGCCAATCTCTAAATTTACCGGCGCTCAAGGTATGGATACACCTAAATAATTCGGGCAATCATTAATACCGCGCACTGTACATGTGTCGCTGTGTTAGGTGAATGCTGCACCCACATTGGAACAATTTTATTTGCTTTACATGCAATATATATATAAATATTTTAGACAAAGAAGTCTGTAAGAATTTAATTGCATATTCAAGTTTTTTATTGTACATTATATACTTTTTTATTTTAGGAATCATCAGTTCCAGATAGAAAAGCACTGTGGATCGTACCATCTTGCAAACGTTGCATCCAAATGGGCACCAAAAAAATTAATTATTCATTGGGTAATCAATCAAAAGTTGCATCACCAAATGCCTTAAAAACCAAAGACAACACATCAGCAGTTCCTGGAAGGAAAACTTTAATAGATCAGATTTTGGCAAAAGGTAGAACTTCTGTAGCATTAATGGGGCTTGCTGAGTATCTACCAGTACGAAACAACAAGTCTGATTTCGAGTTGGACAATTTGCTAAAAGTCTATTTCGCATCTCGGAAACCCGAGAATGAACGACAGTCACTTCAAAGATTGATTGATCAATTTTCATACAATAATTTCAAAATGGAAGAGGGAAAAGTGGAATTAATTGGACGGGCAACACGCCAACAGTCGAAAGGAGATTATTGGTTTAAATTAAGATTAGGGCGTATTACAGCTTCCATTTTTAAAGAAGTATGCAGGAACAAAATCAATCGAAGTTTTCCACTTGGATTACTCAAAAGAATTTGCTATCCAACAGAAAATATCATCAGGACCAAAACAATTAAATATGGGTGTGCTCATGAAAAGGTAGCACTAAAAACTCTTTTTAATATGAACAAACTTCATAAATATTTAAAAATCTCGCCATTTGGGTTGATGATTTTAAAGGAAAAATCATTTTATGCTGCATCACCAGATGCAGTTTGGAGCTGTAGCTACTGCCGTCAAATGCCAGTAGAAGTGAAGTACCCCTATTGTTTGAAAGATGGTAATCTCCTCTCGTATCTACCACGAAAAGTATCTATCACTTTATATTTTAAGCGTTTAGTTGGAATCATTGGGCATCTAAAAAATTTGATTCCACGATCTCTATCACCTCGCATAGAGCAATTCACCACACAACATTTTAATGGCATTGCGCAGATTATTGTAATCAATATAAAATATGTTTATAACAAAATAAAATGCAATAACAAATTATTATTTTCACTTTAATTGAATATATTTTTAAAAATGCAGCGACTACGACACTAAATTGCAAGAATGATTGGCCTACAGATAATTTTGACGTTTATATTTGACAGATAAGTAAACAGGTCTATATGCCAGAAATAAACATATATAGTAATGGCGTAATTTTTTGGATCATTATTAATTTAATTTTATTGAATTCAATTGCGAAATTTACATTTTTATCTATGGCGCCTGCTTTTAATATGAATAATCAACATTTATAAATACGAAATAATTTTTTTTTTCTTGTTAATTTTAAAAATGTTGCCATAAAAATACTCGAATCGAATATATTGTATAACAACATTTTATAGTGGTTTTTGCGGTATAGTATTTATGGCAACATTTTATAGTTGTTTTTGCGGTATAGTGGCTTAAAAATCTTCTGCAAGATTTTGTTGGGATATATTTCTTTTCTTGTCTCTCATGTGCATAAAGTCAATGTAATATTTTTTTCATTTTGCAGAATAAAAATGTTGGTCGCATGTAAATGGGGTATTTAAAAAATAAGGATTTAAATTAACAATAAAAAATCTATTACGACTTAGTTTGAATGCAAAACCGGGTTCAAGCCCTGTAGGTGAAGGGGAAGAAAACGACGAATGAATCACGACGAAAGCGTCAAAGTGTGGAATGGCGGAATGGCCTCTTCTACACCGGCTTCATCATAAGACCTTCATCACCTTCCTTTCTTTCCCCTTTTAAGCCTAGTACTCAGTTCGATTTCACGTGAAATTTCCATACGATTTTACCAAAGTGAAATCAGAAATGAAAAATTCCACTTCTGTTTTCATTTTGTAGTACTCAGTTCACCAGCGAAAAACCAAAGTGTGTTCAATACATCAAAGATGGTGCGCATAAACTCTCCAAATTATTTTCATGTGAAAATAATGTCTCGACACATTATATTTTCACGCGAAATTTTGACAATTGTTTGTGTTTGGTAATAAACAAATTTTTTAATACCATAAATCTATAAATTCTAATTAAATTCAATTTAATATAATTTATTTACGTAAACTAAACAAATTCATTTATGTATGTCTACAAATTTATACGTTAAAATTAAAAATTCTCCAAATAAAATTTCATTTCTATTTCACGCGAAAATAAATAGATTTTTGGTGACCGTGGTAAAATTTCATTTCATTTTAAACTGAGTTGAGTACTAAGCTTTACCAACAAAACCCGTTTTCACTGCGTAATAAAAATTTTCGGTGAAGCCGAACTAACCCTAGCCATGCTACACGAGATTTTAATTTCTGGTTTCACTCAGGCTGCGGTCCAACTCATGACTTATTTTGTGGAGACTGACTTATTTGAAAGTCTACAATAAGTCTCCTGTCGAACAGACTTATTAGAAACATCTTAGAATTAATTTGATGAGATACCAGTTTGGGCGCAAACCCCGCATAAATGTCAAACAAGTCTACAATAAGTCTAGCCGACTGGAGGTTTATGGTAGACTTTCAAATAAGTCTGTCTCCATAAAATAAGTTACGAATTGGACCGCAGCATAAGTCGTAATAGATTTTTAATATTAACTTAAATAAACCTTTATTAATATAAAATAAAGGTTTATTTAAATTAATACCAAATTTTTTTGGGCTAGCCTTTAGTATCGCAGTCAAAATTGACTGCCGCGACATTTTCTTCAAAATGGTCATAATTTTAACTAAAAATGTAAACAATTCAGACGCCATCTTAGATAAATTTCAATTTTTTATATATTATTTATAGTTTTTTCCGCTTTTGGAATAAATGTTTCTACATTTTTTTTAGGTGGTTATAATTTTAACTAAAAAATTGTTAATTTAATTGACTGCCATCTTAGAGATATTTTTATTAATAAAATAAATTTGAATTTGTAACATATGAACTATTTTTAAATGTTTAGTAAAATAAATAATTTTAAATGATTAATTTAAAATCAAAATGTAAATATATGGTTTATAAATAAAATTAATTTTATTAAGTCACATGCGATTATTATTAAATATTCGTCATTTAAATTCGTCATTTTTGAGACGGTTCATCCTTCACCCCAAGGAATTTTTGTATTCTGTTGATGCAAAATAATTTGAAATAATATAGGGACTTACACAACGAATTAAGCTAGAATTTGTGATATATCTATCAGCAGAAGCGATACAAGCGATACTTTCTCTTTGATCTGTGTCTGCAAGGTTGACGAAGCATACACAAATTCAAATCAAATGCTTAATTCGATTCTATGTATTCGTAGATTCCTCTCTTACACAACGAATTAAGCTAACATTTGTGGTACATCTATCAGAAGAAGCGATATGCGCGATACTGTCTAATTGATCTGTGTCTGCAAGGTTGACGAAGCATACACAAATTCAAATCAAATGCTTAATTCAATTCTATGTATTCGTAGATTCCTCTCTTACAGAACGAATTAAGCTAACATTTGTGGTACATCTATCAGAAGAAGCGATATGCGCGATACTATCTATTTGATCTGTGTCTGCAAGGTTGACGAAGCATACACAAATTCAAATCAAATGCTTAATTCGATTCTATGTATTCGTAGATTTCTCTCTTACAGAACGAATTAAGCTAACATTTGTGGTACATCTATCAGAAGAAGCGATATGCGCGATACTATCTATTTGATCTATGTCTGCAAGATTGACGAAGCATAAACAAATTCAAATCAAATATACGATAGTTTCAATATTGTCAAGCAGAGATTTGCCTTCACTTAAAACAAATTTTGAAACTTTTAACTGTTTAATTGTTGTTGAATTTATTGAAAATTATTTTATCACGGCTTAACGTAAAATTTTAAATTTTGGTTCGTTCATTTTTATTCCGATAGATGGAGTTAGCTTGAGTGAGACACAGAAAGTACTAAGCAAAGACACATTTTTTTAGTTATAAAAAATCCGCTTTTGATCAAAGTGGCGCTACCATTGCTCAGACTGTCAAAAAAATTTGACTGCGATACTAAAGCTGTTCCAAATTTTTTTATTTTCATTTCTATGCTCAATGGGCCTCGCCACACTTTAATTCTTTCAGCGTGATTCTCTGATTTCAAAAAATCAATCGACGTCCACATTTGATTTCTTTGCGCATTTGTAGGGGGTACCAAAAAATTCGTTCGGATTGTTTTGTTTGCTTATACATATTATCAATACCACTACAATAACAGGCCATTTCTTGTTAAAATCTTGTTTGTATATGTAAATCCAAAAAGAAATGAGAATTCCATACAAAACGAAAAAAAATTACATGTGTTCAAAACAACAATTTCATTATTTGTAATAAATAATTTGTATCGTTCAAGTTAAATTGAATAATACATTGCAAGAAATAAATAATGATATTTTGTTTTTGAATTATTTAAAACAAAAATTGTTTTCAGAAAACTTTTCATTCAGTAATATTTCAATTAAACTAGCAACTTATTTTTACACCGTAACAACAAATAAAATAAAAACAAAAATACACGAGATTTTTTACTGCCGCTCTTACATGCTTTTTTACTTTTTTAGTAAACCAAAATATGTTGAACGGGATGGGTGTACGTCTTTGCGTATGACAACAAAATATTTTGTTTTTATTTTTGTTCAAATAAAACTGGATTTTTAAGTAATGTGGTGTAATCAACCAAAATACATTTTAATCAATCAATACTAATGATAAGCCCAAATCCGTGATTTAGTTGGTTGTACATAATAACTAAAAAAAAAAATCCAATTTGATCGGCAATTGGATTTTTTTTGTGGGCTTGTGTAAAATTTACAGTAAAGAATTAATATTACGATACCGATATTGAAACTTGAGAAGGTAAAATATCACACATAATAATTTTGTGTATTATGTGTACTGTGGTAAAATCATTCTATGTTTTACACTACATAGCAGGTTACAAAAATAATATACAAAACACAAACGAATATAAATAAAATTGTATACCCTTTAATCTAAAATTCATTACACACACAAAATGTGTGAAATTAAGTTTATTATTTTCTTCGGTACTGTATGTCGTGAAACAAAACCAAAACAAATAATACAAGAGAGCCAAGAGAAATTAAAAATCGTATACGCGCACGTGTCATTGAAAAATTGTGTTGTTACTTTTATCAGTAAGTTGCTAAATGAAAAGTTACTCAATAGGGAAATATTTTTATTGGAAATGTTTCTCAAAATATCAATATTTATCGTGATCCTTCAGATAAATTATGTTTGTAGATAATAAAGCAGATTTATTGGGACAAATGAAGAATTTTTTTTGTCCCATGTAATTTTTTACTTACTAATATGGCACCCGCGTGTTTGTTTGGATTTACCTATACAAGCTCATGGAATTTTTTTATATAGAAAAATGGCCTATTATGTAGTGGTATTGATATTATTAATAAAAATAAAAATAATTAATTCAAAACTGTAATATTTCATTAATATATTTAAATTTAAATTATATATTAAATTAAATATAAATTATATCTTAAATTAATCATTTTTGGTGGAATTTGAGGAAATGGGTATCCGTGTTCTTCGAAACCGTGTTCTTCGAACGCCGTGTTCTTGGAGGGTTACCTGTATTATATTGGTGTGAAAATCATACTCGCATTTTGGATGAATGTATAACTCATCCAAGCATACATTTCCAATAACGACTTCATCTGTTTCCTGTTTTGATCGGACCAGCAACTTTAGAGTACGAAAAGATTCTGAAGTAAAACCTGGATGCCTATTTACTACTTTATACCAGTAAGCAAGTGTATGAGAGTGAGGCAAGCAGTTTTTAAATTGGTTTCGAACATATTCTCAGGCCTTCGGAGAATAAAAGTTTCAATTTAAAGCAAACTTCCGTATTTCTTCTGGATATTTTCTGCCTAACTTTCGATTTTTAATTTTATCTCAAACAATTGAATTTGGGTCAGAATGGTTTAAAAAATTATCCTTCTGGCAAGAACTAATTAATTTTTTTTCTTCAAGTTCATCTATCAGGTGGCCCAAAATAATATGTTTTCCTCTTTATCTCATACTTGTTTGTCGTAGATTCCTATTATTTTGTGTTCCTTCCTTTTGAAGTCGTTCTTGAACTCGTAGAAAGATCAGCACCTGATTAGGCCATTGCTCGCTTTAATGTTATTTTATTAAATTGTTTGTATATGTAAGAAGGTTTTATACTTTTATTAACAAAATAAGAAGTAGTACCACTACGATGCACCAAAAGATGAACTATTTGTGATTTTTGTAATGGTTTGCAATTTCAAAGGACTTTTGTTTAAATCGGATATATTATCGTCATTAAAATTTTTTATCAATTCACGATTATAAAATCTATATTAGTTCCGAATACCATCAGCTCAGGTACTTCGTCAATTGGTGGTAAATAATCCTGGTCATGGTCTTTATTATTTTTATTTAAATGCAACGACTTGATTGCCAAATCACTTAATAAGTTCAACGCATAGATTGGATCTTCCTCAACTTGAGAAGAAACTTCAAAATTAGCCCCAATAATATCGTTAGCATCATTTATAGAAGTTGAATAAACGTCTTGAAAACAAATTTTCAAACAACCATGTTTTTTCAGTATGATATGAAATTGCGGTTTAATTAATATTGGGCATGTATTTTTAAGATAATTTTCAATGACGTCAAATCCACACGTTGATTCGTCAATGAACAAGATGAGAATGGCTGATTTTCTTAAAAAACTCCTCTGATTCTCTTTTGTCTGTGGCATGGAATAATCATGCACTTAGTACATCTTGCTCACCGAAGCCAATTGCTTTCAACCATTGCTTTTTCAATTCTCCATATTTTGGTAAGCTAAAAACAAATGTTTACATTATAATTTCTGTAAAAATTGTAATTGTAATCCACAAGCCTTTGCCGAAACATCATTACATCCATAGACAATCACTATTTGGTGCGCTTTATGGGCTGTCGGATTCATTGATCTACATGTCTTCAAAAACGATGAAGGGCAGAATGTTACAGTGAGCGGTATAGGGACATGATTTCTAACTTTGTTGTGCCCCAATTGGCTGCCATAAATATTGCTGATATGTGGTTCCAACAGGACGGTGCCACATGCCACACAGTGCGGAATATTTTAAAAGACTAATTTCACGTAATCGTCCTGTTAATTGGTCACCGAGATCGTGTGATCTAGCTCCATTAGATTATTTTCTTTGGGGATATGTTAAGTCAATTGTCGACGGTGGTAAACCAGAGATGATTGTACACTTGGAACACAACATCCGGTGAGTTATTAGCGAGCTACGGCCACAATTGCTGCGAAAAGTGTGTGAAAATTGGATATCCAGATTGCACCATCTACGCGCCAGACGCTGTGGCCACATGGCCGAAATCATATTCAAGCATTAATGGCATAAAATTATCTATCCAATAAAGCTAGTTTTACTGATATTCAAAATATTTTTCTTTGTTCTATTTTAATTCTAAATTGTGAATCTCTAAAAAACACCTTTTATGTTAGCGCGAAATGTTTTTTATTTTATTCAATTTAGATTGTGTGTTCTGTTTATAATTAATTTTGTTTGAATTGGGTTCGAATATTTTCTGGGACTTCCGTGCGGCGTTCGTGATCCTGTCCTTGATTTAGGTCATGTAACGGAATTTATTCCGTTATCAATTCAAATACCCAAATCCACTGTATCTTCCCTGGTATCAAAGTAATTCCACCATGATTTTGGAGATTCCATCTTCACCAAAATTCATCAAATACTGAGTCATGCGGAATTATTTAATTTTCTTTATGATTGCTGTTGCATTTATATACCTAAAAATTGGTATGAGGTGCAATACAGCAAACATAAAAATATTTTCTTTTGTGTACGTTATCCAATTGCAACTACGTCACTCATTCATAATATAACGTAGAAAGTATATAATGCAAATGAGTAAACGTAAATAAATGTTTTGTAATTGGACTACGTATCCATATGTTTTGATTGTGTACATAAAAAAAACATACGTTCTACTTTAGAGTTAAGCAAACGACCTAAGTAGGAATTTAAAACGTTGCGGTTCATCCTTCACCCCAAGGAATTTTTGTATTCTGTTGATGCAAAATAATTTGAAATAATATAGGGACTTACACAACGAATTAAGCTAGAATTTGTGATATATCTATCAGCAGAAGCGATACAAGCGATACTTTCTCTTTGATCTGTGTCTGCAAGGTTGACGAAGCATACACAAATTCAAATCAAATGCTTAATTCGATTCTATGTATTCGTAGATTCCTCTCTTACACAACGAATTAAGCTAACATTTGTGGTACATCTATCAGAAGAAGCGATATGCGCGATACTGTCTAATTGATCTGTGTCTGCAAGGTTGACGAAGCATACACAAATTCAAATCAAATGCTTAATTCAATTCTATGTATTCGTAGATTCCTCTCTTACAGAACGAATTAAGCTAACATTTGTGGTACATCTATCAGAAGAAGCGATATGCGCGATACTATCTATTTGATCTGTGTCTGCAAGGTTGACGAAGCATACACAAATTCAAATCAAATGCTTAATTCGATTCTATGTATTCGTAGATTTCTCTCTTACAGAACGAATTAAGCTAACATTTGTGGTACATCTATCAGAAGAAGCGATATGCGCGATACTATCTATTTGATCTATGTCTGCAAGATTGACGAAGCATAAACAAATTCAAATCAAATATACGATAGTTTCAATATTGTCAAGCAGAGATTTGCCTTCACTTAAAACAAATTTTGAAACTTTTAACTGTTTAATTGTTGTTGAATTTATTGAAAATTATTTTATCACGGCTTAACGTAAAATTTTAAATTTTGGTTCGTTCATTTTTATTCCGATAGATGGAGTTAGCTTGAGTGAGACACAGAAAGTACTAAGCAAAGACACATTTTTTTAGTTATAAAAAATCCGCTTTTGATCAAAGTGGCGCTACCATTGCTCAGACTGTCAAAAAAATTTGACTGCGATACTAAAGCTGTTCCAAATTTTTTTATTTTCATTTCTATGCTCAATGGGCCTCGCCACACTTTAATTCTTTCAGCGTGATTCTCTGATTTCAAAAAATCAATCGACGTCCACATTTGATTTCTTTGCGCATTTGTAGGGGGTACCAAAAAATTCGTTCGGATTGTTTTGTTTGCTTATACATATTATCAATACCACTACAATAACAGGCCATTTCTTGTTAAAATCTTGTTTGTATATGTAAATCCAAAAAGAAATGAGAATTCCATACAAAACGAAAAAAAATTACATGTGTTCAAAACAACAATTTCATTATTTGTAATAAATAATTTGTATCGTTCAAGTTAAATTGAATAATACATTGCAAGAAATAAATAATGATATTTTGTTTTTGAATTATTTAAAACAAAAATTGTTTTCAGAAAACTTTTCATTCAGTAATATTTCAATTAAACTAGCAACTTATTTTTACACCGTAACAACAAATAAAATAAAAACAAAAATACACGAGATTTTTTACTGCCGCTCTTACATGCTTTTTTACTTTTTTAGTAAACCAAAATATGTTGAACGGGATGGGTGTACGTCTTTGCGTATGACAACAAAATATTTTGTTTTTATTTTTGTTCAAATAAAACTGGATTTTTAAGTAATGTGGTGTAATCAACCAAAATACATTTTAATCAATCAATACTAATGATAAGCCCAAATCCGTGATTTAGTTGGTTGTACATAATAACTAAAAAAAAAAATCCAATTTGATCGGCAATTGGATTTTTTTTGTGGGCTTGTGTAAAATTTACAGTAAAGAATTAATATTACGATACCGATATTGAAACTTGAGAAGGTAAAATATCACACATAATAATTTTGTGTATTATGTGTACTGTGGTAAAATCATTCTATGTTTTACACTACATAGCAGGTTACAAAAATAATATACAAAACACAAACGAATATAAATAAAATTGTATACCCTTTAATCTAAAATTCATTACACACACAAAATGTGTGAAATTAAGTTTATTATTTTCTTCGGTACTGTATGTCGTGAAACAAAACCAAAACAAATAATACAAGAGAGCCAAGAGAAATTAAAAATCGTATACGCGCACGTGTCATTGAAAAATTGTGTTGTTACTTTTATCAGTAAGTTGCTAAATGAAAAGTTACTCAATAGGGAAATATTTTTATTGGAAATGTTTCTCAAAATATCAATATTTATCGTGATCCTTCAGATAAATTATGTTTGTAGATAATAAAGCAGATTTATTGGGACAAATGAAGAATTTTTTTTGTCCCATGTAATTTTTTACTTACTAATATGGCACCCGCGTGTTTGTTTGGATTTACCTATACAAGCTCATGGAATTTTTTTATATAGAAAAATGGCCTATTATGTAGTGGTATTGATATTATTAATAAAAATAAAAATAATTAATTCAAAACTGTAATATTTCATTAATATATTTAAATTTAAATTATATATTAAATTAAATATAAATTATATCTTAAATTAATCATTTTTGGTGGAATTTGAGGAAATGGGTATCCGTGTTCTTCGAAACCGTGTTCTTCGAACGCCGTGTTCTTGGAGGGTTACCTGTATTATATTGGTGTGAAAATCATACTCGCATTTTGGATGAATGTATAACTCATCCAAGCATACATTTCCAATAACGACTTCATCTGTTTCCTGTTTTGATCGGACCAGCAACTTTAGAGTACGAAAAGATTCTGAAGTAAAACCTGGATGCCTATTTACTACTTTATACCAGTAAGCAAGTGTATGAGAGTGAGGCAAGCAGTTTTTAAATTGGTTTCGAACATATTCTCAGGCCTTCGGAGAATAAAAGTTTCAATTTAAAGCAAACTTCCGTATTTCTTCTGGATATTTTCTGCCTAACTTTCGATTTTTAATTTTATCTCAAACAATTGAATTTGGGTCAGAATGGTTTAAAAAATTATCCTTCTGGCAAGAACTAATTAATTTTTTTTCTTCAAGTTCATCTATCAGGTGGCCCAAAATAATATGTTTTCCTCTTTATCTCATACTTGTTTGTCGTAGATTCCTATTATTTTGTGTTCCTTCCTTTTGAAGTCGTTCTTGAACTCGTAGAAAGATCAGCACCTGATTAGGCCATTGCTCGCTTTAATGTTATTTTATTAAATTGTTTGTATATGTAAGAAGGTTTTATACTTTTATTAACAAAATAAGAAGTAGTACCACTACGATGCACCAAAAGATGAACTATTTGTGATTTTTGTAATGGTTTGCAATTTCAAAGGACTTTTGTTTAAATCGGATATATTATCGTCATTAAAATTTTTTATCAATTCACGATTATAAAATCTATATTAGTTCCGAATACCATCAGCTCAGGTACTTCGTCAATTGGTGGTAAATAATCCTGGTCATGGTCTTTATTATTTTTATTTAAATGCAACGACTTGATTGCCAAATCACTTAATAAGTTCAACGCATAGATTGGATCTTCCTCAACTTGAGAAGAAACTTCAAAATTAGCCCCAATAATATCGTTAGCATCATTTATAGAAGTTGAATAAACGTCTTGAAAACAAATTTTCAAACAACCATGTTTTTTCAGTATGATATGAAATTGCGGTTTAATTAATATTGGGCATGTATTTTTAAGATAATTTTCAATGACGTCAAATCCACACGTTGATTCGTCAATGAACAAGATGAGAATGGCTGATTTTCTTAAAAAACTCCTCTGATTCTCTTTTGTCTGTGGCATGGAATAATCATGCACTTAGTACATCTTGCTCACCGAAGCCAATTGCTTTCAACCATTGCTTTTTCAATTCTCCATATTTTGGTAAGCTAAAAACAAATGTTTACATTATAATTTCTGTAAAAATTGTAATTGTAATCCACAAGCCTTTGCCGAAACATCATTACATCCATAGACAATCACTATTTGGTGCGCTTTATGGGCTGTCGGATTCATTGATCTACATGTCTTCAAAAACGATGAAGGGCAGAATGTTACAGTGAGCGGTATAGGGACATGATTTCTAACTTTGTTGTGCCCCAATTGGCTGCCATAAATATTGCTGATATGTGGTTCCAACAGGACGGTGCCACATGCCACACAGTGCGGAATATTTTAAAAGACTAATTTCACGTAATCGTCCTGTTAATTGGTCACCGAGATCGTGTGATCTAGCTCCATTAGATTATTTTCTTTGGGGATATGTTAAGTCAATTGTCGACGGTGGTAAACCAGAGATGATTGTACACTTGGAACACAACATCCGGTGAGTTATTAGCGAGCTACGGCCACAATTGCTGCGAAAAGTGTGTGAAAATTGGATATCCAGATTGCACCATCTACGCGCCAGACGCTGTGGCCACATGGCCGAAATCATATTCAAGCATTAATGGCATAAAATTATCTATCCAATAAAGCTAGTTTTACTGATATTCAAAATATTTTTCTTTGTTCTATTTTAATTCTAAATTGTGAATCTCTAAAAAACACCTTTTATGTTAGCGCGAAATGTTTTTTATTTTATTCAATTTAGATTGTGTGTTCTGTTTATAATTAATTTTGTTTGAATTGGGTTCGAATATTTTCTGGGACTTCCGTGCGGCGTTCGTGATCCTGTCCTTGATTTAGGTCATGTAACGGAATTTATTCCGTTATCAATTCAAATACCCAAATCCACTGTATCTTCCCTGGTATCAAAGTAATTCCACCATGATTTTGGAGATTCCATCTTCACCAAAATTCATCAAATACTGAGTCATGCGGAATTATTTAATTTTCTTTATGATTGCTGTTGCATTTATATACCTAAAAATTGGTATGAGGTGCAATACAGCAAACATAAAAATATTTTCTTTTGTGTACGTTATCCAATTGCAACTACGTCACTCATTCATAATATAACGTAGAAAGTATATAATGCAAATGAGTAAACGTAAATAAATGTTTTGTAATTGGACTACGTATCCATATGTTTTGATTGTGTACATAAAAAAAACATACGTTCTACTTTAGAGTTAAGCAAACGACCTAAGTAGGAATTTAAAACGTTGCAATTTTCGTGGCACATATAAATTCTCCAAGTGTTTATTTTATAACACTTTTAAATGGGCGGTATCTATACATTTTGCCAATATGGCAGAAATAATTATATTTGGTTGAGAGAGTAGTACATTTTGTACTAAAAATTTCCCCCTCTCGCCTCAACCAAGTAATATGTATAAATATCGTACCAAAATTTTGGTAAGGGGTCAGTCTTTTGTTAGTTTTGGTCAGTTTTTGGTCAGTTTTTGAGTCAGTTTTTGGAAGTGCAGTTTTAGACGGGCCAACGATAATTTTTTTGGTTTTTGTTAAGCTGAGTAGTGTTGTATAGAAATACATTTTGTTGCATTTTGTTTTTGTTAAGCTGAGTAGTATTGTATAAAAATTTTTCTTTTACTTTTAAAAATACATTTTGTTGCGGGGTGATCTAAACCGCATTTTGGTAAATTCATTGTTGTTTTTTTTTGTTTTTTTGTAATTTGTGAGTGGTTCGAGGGATACCAGTCTTCGAGGGATACCAGTCTTTAAAAAAGTGGTAAGTATGGCATCGTTGGACTTGTAATTGGTCCCAAAACGATGGCGAGGTCCCTTAGCTGCTCTAAGCAGAAGCTAAGAGCGGGAGCGTCGAGAGTAACTCTGCCCTTAGGCGGAACACTCCCTTTCTGTTAAGGTCCTCCTCCATCCGTTTTGGAGACGCAAGTTCCACGTCGCGCGTTTTTATTTTTCATTTATTTTTTTGTTTTTGAAGTGGTTTTTAGGGGTGATGGCACCTTTATACGATTAAAGTATGTATGACTAATGGTGATGGATTACTACACATTAATTAAATACATTTACATAACCAGTTTTAGAAAATTCACTTGGTACTGGGCATATTAATACAATAAATTAATATCTAGTACAGGAGAAGATAATTACTGAAAAATAACTGTCCAGAAAATATTTTACTCTATTTAGTTAATTTTTATATCCTTCAAGTCCATAGTACATATTTCTTACAATTCATTTAAATTTTCAGAAGTTTAGGAGAATTTAAACTATCAAATGTTTATGATTTTTAGGAATTGAAAACTTAGGTGAATCTAAATATTACGCATTATTTTATTTAGGTATTAGGTTTTTTCTGAGTTATGCCTGTTCCTGTTGGTTTCCAGGTTAGCTCGCACATCTTCAAACTTTCGAGGCTGTCGCTAAGATCGAAATCACCACTTCTAAAATGTTTGTACCAATAATTACAAATTTCATAAGACACAAGGTCGGCACCAACAACACTACAAATTGATTGCCGTGCTTTCTTTCCTTATTGGAATTCGTATAGAATGCAGTGCCGAATGTGCTGTTTATCAGTTGCAATTGTAAACTTTGCTATTCTGAGAGGTTATGTAACTCATGATCCTGTACGTAAAAATCACAAAATACCGTGAAAATATTTCTATTTTAAATATAATTTTAATTTTTTTTTTAGAAATTAAGTTATACACCTAATAAATAAAGTGGGTGGCTAAATAAATTTGTGTCCATGATTTAAAGTTACAACTTAACAATCGAATTGCATTTCTGATGTGGATTATAAGGCGATACCCATCGGCCATTATCCGATATTGAATAGTCTATTTTTGTAATTTTCAAACAAGTGGTCATTTATGCTAGAGAAATTTGAGGTAGTTTTCATGATAAGGGGTGGTTGGTATCTGAAAAATTACAGTGTACTTTTAATGTGAGCTTGTAAATCAATTGACAACAACGAAGAACGAAATATTTATATATTGTCATTTTAAAACCTTAGGATGATTTTAATTTGGTGTTAGCAGTTTAAAAATGGAATTGCAAGGATATTATGTATACTCATAATTCTATATATGTATATACCACAACCGCCATCGAAATATTAATGTTTTTGCAAATTTAGTTAAAATCAAAAGCTAGTTTTTATTTTCGACGTCTTAAAATGTTTGCAAAAGCTAGTTGAAACAAATCAACTCCTACCATGCTTCAGATAATATGGAATAAGGGGAAAACGTTAACAAAAATTTGTATGCTTGACCAATTTTTTGGAGGCAAATCCAAATACATAGTACATTTTCCCAAAGACATCTTTCCGGTGTAAGCTGATTTTATTCATTTTCTCAAAAATAAAATCATTTATAAAATTATTAGGTATTTTAAAATTATTGAATTTAAATCATGCATCATCCTTAATAGTACACTTAGGGAAAATTAAGTCATGAATGTATTTAATTTGGACAAACCAGTATAGATAGGCATATAAAATATACATAATGTAACCAAACACAAATATGTAATATGTATATGTAATTGTTTTCTGCGATCATTAAAAAACAATTTAATTATAATATTTTTCCCTTTCGTTCATACGAGGACTGCCTTTTATATTTCGGGATTAGAGAACAAAAACAAATATTAATCATCGAAAATCGCTTTATTGTTTTTCAAAATATTCCCCATGAAGATCTATACACTTTTGCATGCATTTGAACCAATTGTCGAAGCACTTTTTCCACTCCGATTGAGGTATCTCCAAAACATGCATTCTGAACGCAGCAACCGCTTCTTCAGGTGTCGAAAAACGTTGACCTCTCAGTTTGTTGTTTACGTACGGGAATAAAAAGAATTGGTGACAAGTCAGGACTATAAGGCGGATGATTCATCAAATCGATGTTTTGAGTGCTCAAGAATGAAGTTGTTTGAGCCGATGTGTGAGAGCTTGCATTGTCGTGGTGAAGAGTGATCCATCTTCGGCAGTTGGTTTTCCTGATTTCTTGGAAGACAACTGGCAAACAAATGGTTGTGTACCACTCAGAATTGACTGTTCTGCGTTGTTCTAGTGGTACGGTTGCGACATGTCCATTTTTTCCGAAAAAAAACAGGTGATCATTTGCTTGCAAGTGCTTCATGCGCGAACAACTTTTGTTGGATTCGGCTCATCTTGAAACACCCATACAGTCGACACCCACACAGTCGACTGTTGTTTACTTTCGGGCTCATACGCGTAAATCCACGATTCATCACCTGTCACTATGTCATAGACGTGTTTTGAAACACCGCGATCGTTAGATTTTCTTTCGACCAAACGACACGAGCCTTTTTTGAGCGATTGACAAATTGTGTGGGATCCAACGCGAACAAATTTTTTTGACATTCAAATGTTTATGCAATATTGAATGTATGCTGGTCTCACTAATACCTAAGGTTGTCTCAATCTCACGATAGGTCACATGACGATCTTGCAATATCAGTACGCGCACAGCATCAATGGTTTCCGGAACAACAACTGATTTTGGATGACCTTCACGAAATTCGTCTTGGAGTGAACTACGACCTCGATTGAATTCACCATACTATCGATAAACACTGGTCCTTGATGGAGCTTCATCGCCAAAAATTGAATTAAGTTCATCCATGCACTCTTGCTGCCTTAATCCATGTCGAAAGTTGTAAAAAATAATCTCACGAAAATGTTCACGATTTAATTCCATTTTTTCGCCGAGATGTTGAGTTAATGAGTACTGTAAACAACACAAATAGCGCTCGAATGTCAAAACGTTCTGAGTACGTATAATCTCAAAAATGTCAAACTTTACAATAGAGCTGTCAGTTGCCAGATTGCAACACAAGGGTTGTCCAATCCCGAAATATAAAAGGCAACCCTCGTAAATTTTTGATGTTTCTTATCATTTCCTCCAAATATTTGTTTTTTAAATTATACTTCATGCAGCACACCAAAACAATCATCGTAGCTACATACTTACATCTAAAATAGATCCTCTTCCTTTTCATGGTCACCACGTGTTTAAATTCTATATATATAAACAAGAAATTATCGATCGTGCACAAACATTATTTTAAATAGTACATATGTATATACGAGTATATTGTACTCGTATATACATAATACGTGCCTTTTAGTTTCATTTCATTTTGTTTTATTAAAATATAAATCATACAATAAGAGAAAGGATACTTTCAAACGAAAATAAAAAATAAGTTGAATTTGTTATTTTTCCGTTTGTTTCTTTTATTCGCGTTTTGCAACAAAGTAGCTGACATCTGGTGAACAAAATGTAAATCGTAGTTTCCTATGGAGCAAGGGGGATTAAAACTGTCATAACAATGATTTTGACAATTCTCGTCCCCCTTGTAGACGTAGAAACCAACGCTATCTACATTCGATGAAAATCGCCAATAATGTGCACACAATATGCATCTTTTATAATGTGCATTCAATACGCGCGCGTATTGAAAAAATATATTGAGCGAGAAATATGTATATTGAGCACATATGGTTTGAGTTTTAGCTAATGGTATTATGACACTGGCTTGAAAAAAGTGCAGTAAAACAGGAAACGGTGACTAGGACATAAACAACTAAAACGAATGAGACAACACAATTTTTCAAATGTCATGTTCATTTTGTTGGTAAGCAAATATTTTGCGTACCAATAAAAATGTTACAAAATATCTGAAACGGTTATCAAATCACTTCAAATAGTTTTAGAATACAATGTTTTTGTTTAATTTGCATAAAAATATTCGTTTTGATTGAAAAAATATGATAAAATAATTCTTGTAAAAAAAAGAATCAAAATTGAATTCTTTTTGCTCGATTAACTGCTAGAAAATATTGAGCAACAACTTTTTTCTGACATATCATTTTTTATGTCATGGCTACTGTGTATACACTCACTTTCATTAAAATTATTTATACCTATTATTTTTCTCCTTTCAATTGGATTTTTCAGCGGCTGAAAAACTTGTAAAAAAAGCCAGTATCATAATACCATAAGCATTTCTACTAACAGCCACTAGAAAAAATTTCCATTTGTAACGACATCGAGAATTTGATTTGAACATAAATTTTCCATTGGTTTAGGGGTCTTATTTCTCCTTTGTCTATGCGCAAACCAAAACCTATGATGAAACAACACCATAAAATGCTTGCTTAAAATTTGCGCATAATCACATGTCATGGACAAACGAATGGAGAAATGTTATATTTAGCGACAAGAAAAAATTTAACCTGGATGACCCCAATGGTTACCAATATTACTGGCATGATCTGCGCATAGAACAGGAGACAATGTATATTCGTAATTTTGGTAGAGGAACTGTTATGGTATGGGCATATATTATATAGTATGTTAATATATTCTGTGGTATGGGCTGCCATTGGTTATTACAGAGCCTCTCCAATATGCTTTATTTCAACGAAGATGAATGCTGCTAAATATACAGAGCTTCTAAAAGAAGTCCTACTTGAATATGGAGATCATTATAAACCGGAAAATTGGATTTTTCAGCACGATAATGCTGCGATACACACTTCCAGGCTAACAAAAGATTGGTTTACTTATAAAATCATAAAATTTTTGGATAGGCCTGCTATTAGTCCTGACTTAAATCCCATAGAGAACGTAAGGGGCTTATTAGGTCGCATGGTATATGCAAATGGACATCAATTTTCTAGTGCATTTGAACTAAAACGAAAGATTCAACAGGCCTGGACTTAAATTTTAACATCAACACTTCAAACATTGATTAACTCAATGCAAGATAGATTATTTGAAGTAATTCAGAACAATGGCGGTAATACACATTATTAGATTTATGTTATATATTTTTTAGTTAACTATTTTAACAAAATGTTACAGCTGTTTTTATAGCTATTTCGCACTACAAAATACAAAAAAGAGGCCTAAATGAATATTTAACCCTGAAATGCACTATATGTATGTAAGAGTTAATTATACTCTTAATAAAAAATGTCAATATAATTATATAATTTTAAATATTATATAATTTTCAAGCCAACGGCAAAATAGGGATAGAATAATTATGAGTATATACCATAAAACTATTAAATTGATAATACATATGTTTACTAACAAAATATTATGTACTGGTATGTAGCTTAATATCTAATGAAATAATTGTTACGTCTAAATATCTGTATATATATAAAGAAATTCAACTCACAAATTATTGTTAGCGATATTATAACTATATTTCTCGATTTACAATTTTCAAAAATATTCATGGCGTTCAGAATTCACTTACCTATTTAAATAGATTATGTACTTTAAATTACAAATTACAATTAGGTAAATCTCGATTTTATTTCATTTATTATTTCCGCTAGTTAAAGAACGAAGTGTTAAATATTTCTGTTCTTATCAGATGTAGTTTTTGGGTTTGGCTACAAATTGAAGAAGGCTCCAATTTCTTAGTTGATGTGGATTTCGAGATTGTTAAATGATTTAAGTAAAAAAATGTTTGATTTTAACTGCAAATCAGAAAATAATTAATAAAATTCTTCAACTATACTTATCAAACTTAAATAAGCTTTTTATTTAAAAAAAAATACATTTATTATCCATTTATTTAAAAAAATAATAAAAAAAAACGAAATCGCATGTTCTCCACACTGACGTCACATTAACATGCGCAATATTACACTTGTTATCTTTACATCGTGGGTAGTAGGTTATTGGAGAAATCATAATTGGTCAATCATCATCATAGTTTGTCAATTTGTGTGTTCGGTTATACCACCGTTACTTGGTCTCCCCGAATTCGTTGACTAACTAGTAAGAAGCACCACACGCAGATGAGGTTGACACTTGAAATTACATATTAACACAATTTAGACCTCTCCTCTCGTAAATAATTCTTTAATTTATTAAAACCCACTTATTTTAAATTCAAAAAATTCGCACATTTAAAAGTGTTATAAAATAAACATTCAAATGTTTATTTTATAACACTTTTAAATGGGCGGTATCTATACATTTTGCCAATATGGCAGAAATAATTATATTTGGTTGAGAGAGTAGTACATTTTGTACTAAAAATTTCCCCCTCTCGCCTCAACCAAGTAATATGTATAAATATCGTACCAAAATTTTGGTAAGGGGTCAGTCTTTTGTTAGTTTTGGTCAGTTTTTGGTCAGTTTTTGAGTCAGTTTTTGGAAGTGCAGTTTTAGACGGGCCAACGATAATTTTTTTGGTTTTTGTTAAGCTGAGTAGTGTTGTATATAGAAATACATTTTGTTGCATTTTGTTTTTGTTAAGCTGAGTAGTATTGTATAAAAATTTTTCTTTTACTTTTAAAAATACATTTTGTTGCGGGGTGATCTAAACCGCATTTTGGTAAATTCATTGTTGTTTTTTTTTGTTTTTTTGTAATTTGTGAGTGGTTCGAGGGATACCAGTCTTCGAGGGATACCAGTCTTTAAAAAAGTGGTAAGTATGGCATCGTTGGACTTGTAATTGGTCCCAAAACGATGGCGAGGTCCCTTAGCTGCTCTAAGCAGAAGCTAAGAGCGGGAGCGTCGAGAGTAACTCTGCCCTTAGGCGGAACACTCCCTTTCTGTTAAGGTCCTCCTCCATCCGTTTTGGAGACGCAAGTTCCACGTCGCGCGTTTTTATTTTTCATTTATTTTTTTGTTTTTGAAGTGGTTTTTAGGGGTGATGGCACCTTTATACGATTAAAGTATGTATGACTAATGGTGATGGATTACTACACATTAATTAAATACATTTACATAACCAGTTTTAGAAAATTCACTTGGTACTGGGCATATTAATACAATAAATTAATATCTAGTACAGGAGAAGATAATTACTGAAAAATAACTGTCCAGAAAATATTTTACTCTATTTAGTTAATTTTTATATCCTTCAAGTCCATAGTACATATTTCTTACAATTCATTTAAATTTTCAGAAGTTTAGGAGAATTTAAACTATCAAATGTTTATGATTTTTAGGAATTGAAAACTTAGGTGAATCTAAATATTACGCATTATTTTATTTAGGTATTAGGTTTTTTCTGAGTTATGCCTGTTCCTGTTGGTTTCCAGGTTAGCTCGCACATCTTCAAACTTTCGAGGCTGTCGCTAAGATCGAAATCACCACTTCTAAAATGTTTGTACCAATAATTACAAATTTCATAAGACACAAGGTCGGCACCAACAACACTACAAATTGATTGCCGTGCTTTCTTTCCTTATTGGAATTCGTATAGAATGCAGTGCCGAATGTGCTGTTTATCAGTTGCAATTGTAAACTTTGCTATTCTGAGAGGTTATGTAACTCATGATCCTGTACGTAAAAATCACAAAATACCGTGAAAATATTTCTATTTTAAATATAATTTTAATTTTTTTTTTAGAAATTAAGTTATACACCTAATAAATAAAGTGGGTGGCTAAATAAATTTGTGTCCATGATTTAAAGTTACAACTTAACAATCGAATTGCATTTCTGATGTGGATTATAAGGCGATACCCATCGGCCATTATCCGATATTGAATAGTCTATTTTTGTAATTTTCAAACAAGTGGTCATTTATGCTAGAGAAATTTGAGGTAGTTTTCATGATAAGGGGTGGTTGGTATCTGAAAAATTACAGTGTACTTTTAATGTGAGCTTGTAAATCAATTGACAACAACGAAGAACGAAATATTTATATATTGTCATTTTAAAACCTTAGGATGATTTTAATTTGGTGTTAGCAGTTTAAAAATGGAATTGCAAGGATATTATGTATACTCATAATTCTATATATGTATATACCACAACCGCCATCGAAATATTAATGTTTTTGCAAATTTAGTTAAAATCAAAAGCTAGTTTTTATTTTCGACGTCTTAAAATGTTTGCAAAAGCTAGTTGAAACAAATCAACTCCTACCATGCTTCAGATAATATGGAATAAGGGGAAAACGTTAACAAAAATTTGTATGCTTGACCAATTTTTTGGAGGCAAATCCAAATACATAGTACATTTTCCCAAAGACATCTTTCCGGTGTAAGCTGATTTTATTCATTTTCTCAAAAATAAAATCATTTATAAAATTATTAGGTATTTTAAAATTATTGAATTTAAATCATGCATCATCCTTAATAGTACACTTAGGGAAAATTAAGTCATGAATGTATTTAATTTGGACAAACCAGTATAGATAGGCATATAAAATATACATAATGTAACCAAACACAAATATGTAATATGTATATGTAATTGTTTTCTGCGATCATTAAAAAACAATTTAATTATAATATTTTTCCCTTTCGTTCATACGAGGACTGCCTTTTATATTTCGGGATTAGAGAACAAAAACAAATATTAATCATCGAAAATCGCTTTATTGTTTTTCAAAATATTCCCCATGAAGATCTATACACTTTTGCATGCATTTGAACCAATTGTCGAAGCACTTTTTCCACTCCGATTGAGGTATCTCCAAAACATGCATTCTGAACGCAGCAACCGCTTCTTCAGGTGTCGAAAAACGTTGACCTCTCAGTTTGTTGTTTACGTACGGGAATAAAAAGAATTGGTGACAAGTCAGGACTATAAGGCGGATGATTCATCAAATCGATGTTTTGAGTGCTCAAGAATGAAGTTGTTTGAGCCGATGTGTGAGAGCTTGCATTGTCGTGGTGAAGAGTGATCCATCTTCGGCAGTTGGTTTTCCTGATTTCTTGGAAGACAACTGGCAAACAAATGGTTGTGTACCACTCAGAATTGACTGTTCTGCGTTGTTCTAGTGGTACGGTTGCGACATGTCCATTTTTTCCGAAAAAAAACAGGTGATCATTTGCTTGCAAGTGCTTCATGCGCGAACAACTTTTGTTGGATTCGGCTCATCTTGAAACACCCATACAGTCGACACCCACACAGTCGACTGTTGTTTACTTTCGGGCTCATACGCGTAAATCCACGATTCATCACCTGTCACTATGTCATAGACGTGTTTTGAAACACCGCGATCGTTAGATTTTCTTTCGACCAAACGACACGAGCCTTTTTTGAGCGATTGACAAATTGTGTGGGATCCAACGCGAACAAATTTTTTTGACATTCAAATGTTTATGCAATATTGAATGTATGCTGGTCTCACTAATACCTAAGGTTGTCTCAATCTCACGATAGGTCACATGACGATCTTGCAATATCAGTACGCGCACAGCATCAATGGTTTCCGGAACAACAACTGATTTTGGATGACCTTCACGAAATTCGTCTTGGAGTGAACTACGACCTCGATTGAATTCACCATACTATCGATAAACACTGGTCCTTGATGGAGCTTCATCGCCAAAAATTGAATTAAGTTCATCCATGCACTCTTGCTGCCTTAATCCATGTCGAAAGTTGTAAAAAATAATCTCACGAAAATGTTCACGATTTAATTCCATTTTTTCGCCGAGATGTTGAGTTAATGAGTACTGTAAACAACACAAATAGCGCTCGAATGTCAAAACGTTCTGAGTACGTATAATCTCAAAAATGTCAAACTTTACAATAGAGCTGTCAGTTGCCAGATTGCAACACAAGGGTTGTCCAATCCCGAAATATAAAAGGCAACCCTCGTAAATTTTTGATGTTTCTTATCATTTCCTCCAAATATTTGTTTTTTAAATTATACTTCATGCAGCACACCAAAACAATCATCGTAGCTACATACTTACATCTAAAATAGATCCTCTTCCTTTTCATGGTCACCACGTGTTTAAATTCTATATATATAAACAAGAAATTATCGATCGTGCACAAACATTATTTTAAATAGTACATATGTATATACGAGTATATTGTACTCGTATATACATAATACGTGCCTTTTAGTTTCATTTCATTTTGTTTTATTAAAATATAAATCATACAATAAGAGAAAGGATACTTTCAAACGAAAATAAAAAATAAGTTGAATTTGTTATTTTTCCGTTTGTTTCTTTTATTCGCGTTTTGCAACAAAGTAGCTGACATCTGGTGAACAAAATGTAAATCGTAGTTTCCTATGGAGCAAGGGGGATTAAAACTGTCATAACAATGATTTTGACAATTCTCGTCCCCCTTGTAGACGTAGAAACCAACGCTATCTACATTCGATGAAAATCGCCAATAATGTGCACACAATATGCATCTTTTATAATGTGCATTCAATACGCGCGCGTATTGAAAAAATATATTGAGCGAGAAATATGTATATTGAGCACATATGGTTTGAGTTTTAGCTAATGGTATTATGACACTGGCTTGAAAAAAGTGCAGTAAAACAGGAAACGGTGACTAGGACATAAACAACTAAAACGAATGAGACAACACAATTTTTCAAATGTCATGTTCATTTTGTTGGTAAGCAAATATTTTGCGTACCAATAAAAATGTTACAAAATATCTGAAACGGTTATCAAATCACTTCAAATAGTTTTAGAATACAATGTTTTTGTTTAATTTGCATAAAAATATTCGTTTTGATTGAAAAAATATGATAAAATAATTCTTGTAAAAAAAAGAATCAAAATTGAATTCTTTTTGCTCGATTAACTGCTAGAAAATATTGAGCAACAACTTTTTTCTGACATATCATTTTTTATGTCATGGCTACTGTGTATACACTCACTTTCATTAAAATTATTTATACCTATTATTTTTCTCCTTTCAATTGGATTTTTCAGCGGCTGAAAAACTTGTAAAAAAAGCCAGTATCATAATACCATAAGCATTTCTACTAACAGCCACTAGAAAAAATTTCCATTTGTAACGACATCGAGAATTTGATTTGAACATAAATTTTCCATTGGTTTAGGGGTCTTATTTCTCCTTTGTCTATGCGCAAACCAAAACCTATGATGAAACAACACCATAAAATGCTTGCTTAAAATTTGCGCATAATCACATGTCATGGACAAACGAATGGAGAAATGTTATATTTAGCGACAAGAAAAAATTTAACCTGGATGACCCCAATGGTTACCAATATTACTGGCATGATCTGCGCATAGAACAGGAGACAATGTATATTCGTAATTTTGGTAGAGGAACTGTTATGGTATGGGCATATATTATATAGTATGTTAATATATTCTGTGGTATGGGCTGCCATTGGTTATTACAGAGCCTCTCCAATATGCTTTATTTCAACGAAGATGAATGCTGCTAAATATACAGAGCTTCTAAAAGAAGTCCTACTTGAATATGGAGATCATTATAAACCGGAAAATTGGATTTTTCAGCACGATAATGCTGCGATACACACTTCCAGGCTAACAAAAGATTGGTTTACTTATAAAATCATAAAATTTTTGGATAGGCCTGCTATTAGTCCTGACTTAAATCCCATAGAGAACGTAAGGGGCTTATTAGGTCGCATGGTATATGCAAATGGACATCAATTTTCTAGTGCATTTGAACTAAAACGAAAGATTCAACAGGCCTGGACTTAAATTTTAACATCAACACTTCAAACATTGATTAACTCAATGCAAGATAGATTATTTGAAGTAATTCAGAACAATGGCGGTAATACACATTATTAGATTTATGTTATATATTTTTTAGTTAACTATTTTAACAAAATGTTACAGCTGTTTTTATAGCTATTTCGCACTACAAAATACAAAAAAGAGGCCTAAATGAATATTTAACCCTGAAATGCACTATATGTATGTAAGAGTTAATTATACTCTTAATAAAAAATGTCAATATAATTATATAATTTTAAATATTATATAATTTTCAAGCCAACGGCAAAATAGGGATAGAATAATTATGAGTATATACCATAAAACTATTAAATTGATAATACATATGTTTACTAACAAAATATTATGTACTGGTATGTAGCTTAATATCTAATGAAATAATTGTTACGTCTAAATATCTGTATATATATAAAGAAATTCAACTCACAAATTATTGTTAGCGATATTATAACTATATTTCTCGATTTACAATTTTCAAAAATATTCATGGCGTTCAGAATTCACTTACCTATTTAAATAGATTATGTACTTTAAATTACAAATTACAATTAGGTAAATCTCGATTTTATTTCATTTATTATTTCCGCTAGTTAAAGAACGAAGTGTTAAATATTTCTGTTCTTATCAGATGTAGTTTTTGGGTTTGGCTACAAATTGAAGAAGGCTCCAATTTCTTAGTTGATGTGGATTTCGAGATTGTTAAATGATTTAAGTAAAAAAATGTTTGATTTTAACTGCAAATCAGAAAATAATTAATAAAATTCTTCAACTATACTTATCAAACTTAAATAAGCTTTTTATTTAAAAAAAAATACATTTATTATCCATTTATTTAAAAAAATAATAAAAAAAAACGAAATCGCATGTTCTCCACACTGACGTCACATTAACATGCGCAATATTACACTTGTTATCTTTACATCGTGGGTAGTAGGTTATTGGAGAAATCATAATTGGTCAATCATCATCATAGTTTGTCAATTTGTGTGTTCGGTTATACCACCGTTACTTGGTCTCCCCGAATTCGTTGACTAACTAGTAAGAAGCACCACACGCAGATGAGGTTGACACTTGAAATTACATATTAACACAATTTAGACCTCTCCTCTCGTAAATAATTCTTTAATTTATTAAAACCCACTTATTTTAAATTCAAAAAATTCGCAATTATGTGCAATTAGTAAGTTAAAAAATGAGGATAAACTAATAATAAACGATCGATGTAAAACATTAACAATTTTTTATTGATTGTAATAATAATAACATAATAACAATTTTTAAATCATTATTCAAGCTTTGGTTAGTTTATTAAATTATTATACAAAATAGTTGTAAATATTTAGTTTTTTGGAATTGGAATAAATTTAAATAAATTTATATTAATTGAATTAACTTTTTTTTTTTTACAATGCAATCTGTTTTGCGGCTCACCCCGGCCTTTCGTGATTGTGCTTTTTACGTCCTTACGTAAGATGGGTCGGCCCATGGGGTTTGCACACCGACAAGGGGTCATAGATGTGTAACATTTCACCACAGATCGAAATCTGTTGATGAAATTTCACTTTGCATCTTGCCCCTATCGGGATTCGAGCCCGGTACCTCCCGGTTCAAACGCCAAAGTTTTAATCACTGTGCGATTTGGTCGGTAATTGCATTAACTTAACCGATTTAATTATTATTAATTAATCATATATAAAAAAGAGCAAATTAATTTACAAAAATTAGAAACAAAATAATCTATTGTAATTAAAAATATTTTATTAGGTATATTATACATTTTAAAAATATCTATTTCTCTTCGTTTGTGTTACTAATGTGAAATTCTATTTACTTTTCCAAATCGATGTGAAATTTTAAATTTATAAATCAAATACAACAATAAAACAAAAGTGATGTGTTTTATTTTTATATTAGAAATATGAAACAGGATTTTATTGTTTATTTGAAATTTAGAAATATGAAAAAGGACGTGATTTTCGAACTCCACTATACGAAATTTTATGTATATATTTCCGAACGAATAATCGTCACATATTTATTACTGAAAGATTAAAATATATTTCAATTAAATTTTAAACACATGCTTTAATTTATTTATAATTAAACACACATTTTGACTTTTCTAAAAAAATTGACCTTTCTTTTCGTATTGGTGGTACCTAACTTCCTGTGTATAGCCCCAGGTTATATGAAAAATAAAGTTGATATTTTTGAAAATGTAAAGGTGCTAGTAATACATACAACTATTTTTCTTACAGTTTCAAACTTTTAAAACTTCTACTTAGTACCTACAGACAAATTTGAAACCCAAGAAAGTTTTCGTCTGACCCGAATCGCATAAATTCTTCGTCTGACTCAATAGATATCTTGATATTGCTCGAGAATTGGTGCTACCTCTTCGTCATCTGAACCATCACTTAAATTTTCAGATTCAACTTCATTGCCATAATCATGCAGTTTCGCTTTAGGAGTTCGTTTCGAATACATTCGTCAATTACTTCGTTCCAACTCTCAGAAACCCAATTACACACATCTTCAAGGACGCGCGTCTCATTGATTTTGTAAACGTGTGTGTACACCACCATCCATTTCTCCCATTTTTTGCGGATGTGATTTTTGAACGACTTATTAACCGTCTAATGGTTGTAAAATTTTTGTTGCTGTTGTACTTTGAGTATAATATCTTCTGTGAGATGTGACCGATGCGAATTATAAATTAATACCGACTTTTGCTTAAAAAATGACCCCTTTCTGTGACGCTTCAAGTAATCTCTTCAGATACTAAGTAGAAAAAAATGTATATCTATCGGAAATTTTGAATAAAGTATTTTAAAGTTGTTCTTTTTATACTGCGGGCTATACGCCAGGTGCGGGCTATACAAAGGAAAATAGTATTAGCCAATCAAAACAAAAATTTACGAAAAAATGAACATTTTTAAAATTGATGTATGTACATACATCAAAAAAAAAAATAGATTTTTTTCTGTCAAATAGAATAATATATATTTTGATGAACATCAATTTTTTTGCCGGATTTTGATAAATAGAATTTCACATAATACATACAAAATGTTTTTTTTTTTAAATATACTATCCAAGAGAGGAGTTCAATACGTTCGGTAAATCAATATACATATATATATATGTATATATATATATATATATATATATATATATATATATATATATATATATATATATATATATATATATATATATATATATATATATATATATGGGGAATTCTTTTTCAAACCGGCCACCCCCTCTGCCAATTTCAATTTTGGAGGAAAAAAAATTTTGAGCACACGAAAAAATTCGTCAAGTCTAGTTTTTGATACCGTTAGGTGTTTTAAAAAGAAAACAAATTCTAACCTCAAAAAAACTATTTAAAGTGGGGTATCTCGAAATAAAAAGCCATTTTTTAGACCAAAATGTTCGAAAAAATTATAATTCCTCAATAATTTTGACCAAATTTTATATATATATATATATATATATATATATATATATATATATATATATATATATATATATATATATATATATATATATATATATATATATATATATATATAATAGTAAGTTTTTATTTTGTTTTTTTAATTCCTTTATATAGTCTACCGATAAAAATACATTTCATACAAATCAATTGTATTCATTTAATAATCGCGATCTTGCGCGTTTTAACATATTGAAGACGGTATGTGATGAAAAGCATAAGCATAAAAACGTGAATTCACGTTATCCGTCTTCAATGTGTTAAATCACAAGATGTCGAATATTTTTCACTTTTTTCACACTCACATAAATCAAATCACTCACATAAATTAAATGAAACAATGATTTTATTAATTTTTTGCTCCCTTTATTTAGGCTACCGACAAAAACAAATTATGTACATCAATTGTTGCAATATGTTTAATTTAAGTGATTCCATTTAGATTTACCGAACTTATTGTACATCCCTCGTAACATCCCGATTGTCAAATAAAACACAAAACAAATATCATTAAACATAAGATTCAAGTACCTAGTATTAATCTTAAATATTTATTATTTGTATTTCAAAATTTTCTTAACCAAAAAAAGAATTATTGGAGCTACCGCAACTTATATAAACATAGGAAGTAACAATCTCAATTATTTATGTTATTTTAATAATATTATCATAATAAAAGTGCTAATTCAAAATTTAATCTTTGGTTAGTCTAAAACAAAGCTTGACTAAATACAGACAGCCAAGTAGTTTCAATTTAAAATATTTATTATTTGTATATCAAAATTTAGTTTCCAAAAAACATGACTCATTACCATAAGACCAAGTTAATTCCTCACCAAATTTATCGATATGAGCTAAATTTTTAAATTTAAATAATATAGGATTATCAACATATGCTTCACATTTGTAACACCACACAGATAAATCACTAAAACTTAATGTAAGAGGATGGTTTGTCTCCAAATGATGAAATAACATATGTTCCATAATATAGCGACCACAATAGATTTTAAAGCATTCCAAACATATCCAATTCTCTTGTTTAGATTGACAATTTTCGCATGGTTGTTTCGTATCTATTGCTAAATAAATAAACAGAGTATTAAAAGTTGATAAAAATTTGACATGTAATCTGGTAAATATGTATTATATACGTTTACTCCTTACAGTTAGGTGTGTTATTTAATTTTAAAGATGATAAATGAGGACAAGACTTAAGAGGTACTACTGCAAACATTTCTTCATTTTTTAATGCCTAAAATGTATAAGCACAAAAATTAGATAAATAAATTCCTTAACAACAGCCCAAATACCGTGATAATTATTTCTGGATTAAGCGTATTTTCGTTACATCAACAATTACATTGGTTCATAAACCAAAATATACATAAGAGGACTCTTGTAGACTTTCCGAGGTTAATCTATTTTACTATTGGCAACCTAAATAAGCCTAACAAGAACAATGAACTATAAAATAACTATGCCGATATGTTTATATAATTCGTATATATGGATTAAATATAGAAAAAAATTAAATTTGTGTATATAAATATATTAAAACTATAAAATAAGATTAACCTCGGAAAACCTGCTTATAAAATTTGCACTACTTGATTTCTCTTATATATTTATTGCTCGATGATTGGTTAAAGCATCGCATCATTTAAATTAACGAAAAAAATTGGTTTATTTAAATCATAAATCAGTTTTTTCTTTATGGTGTTTGCCACTAGATGTGTACAATGATGTGTAGATGTGTACACTAAATATATTTTACAATTAAATTTAATTCAATAAGGAATCAAAAACTCTGATACGTGTGAAATTGTGTATGGACTCTGGATTGTTACTAACGAAACTATTTGTTTTATTTAGGATTAGCTTCGCTTTATGTATGATGTTAAAAGATTTATTTGTTTTACTTCTACAATGCATTTGTGTGAAGAGTAACTCGATTATGCTTTCCACACGAACAAGCGTATCGAATTTTCGTAAAGAATATCCTTAAATCTTAGAATCAATACTCAATAAATTGTCCATTTAAAAGTCTCAAAATAATTTTCAATTTTATTTCTTAAGAGTGTCCTTTACTAAAGTAACAGTTAGTTGTGTAGGTTCGATAAACATCTGAGGGAACATTTTCTTCTAGGGTTTTTTGATATTCAATAGCTATTATGGAAAACTCGTGCTTAGATGTTTCCGTCCTTGTTATTAGCTCTCAAACTTGAGAAAGTTGTGCAAACTCGATCGGAATTTACACAATAATAAACTCAATTTATTTCGCAATAATAAAATTAAATTCATAATCTCGTGCCTAATTTTGTTTGTTTTTAAATATTTTAATTTTATATTACAGAAAAAATTTAAATAGAAACAGATTACCCAAAATTTCCAAGAATAATTATTAGAACTAACTCAGAGAATTGTCGATAGAGGGCCAGGGTTTGTTTGGTATGCAAATACGGGTTTTTCTATTATGGCCCTTTACATGCGACCAACATTTTTCTTCTGCAAAATGAAAGGGATATAACATTAACTTTTTGCACGTGAGAGACAAGAAAAGAAATATAAACGTTCAAAATTTTGCAAAATGTTTTATTAAAAATAGACGCCATAAATAAAAATGAAAATGTCGCTTTCGAATTAGGTAGTTAAAAATAAATTAATAATCCTATAAAAACATCATGGCATTACTATTAATATATGTATGTTTATTTCTTTCTCGCATATTAAATATTTTTATATAGCGGATGCTTCTTATTTGCCTACGAAAATTTGCGGAAGAAACAATTTTCTGCATGAAAATGGGGCTTTAGTAGGTTTAAATGGCAAAGAAAAAATATATACCTAAACACATTGAAGTTTAATTTTTAGGTTAGGTTGAACAACACATTTTGTTTAGTAAATACCAGGCAATGGATTTTGTATGCTTTTTTTCCATTCTACTGGAAATTAACCGGAATGTCGTAGTAGTGGTGTACCGTGTACACATTGATGTGCATGCCTTGTTTTGTGTTTTTGACGTCATTTAAAAACACAAAATAATATGTTATGTACATACATAATTTGTGGATTTATTAAATTTCACAATATCATTTAAATTAATAAAGTGTTCAATATAATTCCCTAAATAGTTTAATTTAATTCCAAGTAACTAAAAGTAATTTCATTATCAGCAAAAAATTATTTTCATAACATTCAAAAGTAAAAATAAAAAATAATTTTTTAATGCATTTGTTCGTCTTCCTTCTATCATTTCCATATATTTCTACTAAACAAATAACAAAATAACATCGATCGGCACGATAATAAAAAAAAAATATGAAGGGAGGGAACAGACAGAGAACAAAAATATTTTTATTTTTCAAATTTATTTATATTTCCTCAGTTAACACTTTAATGGCCGCACGCCTAACTGTTGTTCCGGCTATCACACACATGTTCTGTGAGCGGCCATTAAAATGTTAATCTATTTTATAGTTTATTAAACTTTTTCTTCACAATATTATTTCCATAAATAACACATAAAATATAAATACATAAATGTATAATTAAACTGGGGAATATTAAATTTATTAAAAAACATTAATACAATTTATATTATTTAAGCTTTATCTAATATAAATGAAAATTCACAAAAAAAAATCAATCGCAACTATTTTCTTATCATATTTCATTTATTCCACTGGAAAAATTCTCATGATCTATTTTTTCAACCGATTAGTCGACATTTATAAAATCGACTCAACATTTTGGCGAAAGTTCATGAGAATTTGACACACACACAAAGATAGAAAATGACAGTACACATATTAAAAGTGAATATTATACACTGTATACGTATACAAATTCTCATGAGAATTTCGTGAGAAAATCATACAAAATCCATAGCCAGGAAACAAAAGTTACTCAAGTTACCCTTGGCTATAGACAACTACAAGTGGATCTGACGGCAAAAAAATTAAACTTATTGGGTATATTTTTGAATGTTAATTTTTATTTGCATAAAGTGCTAAAATTTCATGGAAAAAAGACTCAATGAACTTATTTTTAATGCGCTAGATGTCACATTCCTAACTTTAACAGTCGTCAATACAAAAAGTAAAATTACATTTCGCGTGGTAATATTTATATTCAGCAAAATTCTATTACGTATTTTAACAGATATGTACATTTAATAGTTTATGCTTTGAAAGTTTGTGCATTAATTTTTCTGACGCTACTAATAGTCTAATACAAATTGACCAAAAGACAGAAATTAAAAACATCTAAAAGTAAATTAGTATTATTATTAAATAAATTATATTATTACTATATGTTCGGAAATAGATTTGGTAATTTTTTGTCAGCAATTTACTCAAAAGTTACCATGGGCTATTTACGAAAATGCCCAATGTATTTGCCTTTTAGCCCGACATCTGTCGGAATATTTCAAAACTAAAAACTTTAGATGATTGTAATTCGAATAAATATTAAATGCAACGTTAAATTATTATATAATGATATTAAAAACGTTGCAACTGTAACTCACTTAACAAATGGCGTTAACTAGGTGGCCTTTAAAATGCAAATAGCATCAATGCTCAAGGAATTTAGTAGGAAATGGAAAAGATAATATCATGATGTTAAATTGTCTCTCTTCTTAAAGTCACAAATTTCGTATTTTGATTACCATTGTTAGATACTTCAAAATATATAATTGTTTTATAATCCATTACCATAAGCTCTTTAAACTTACTCAGCGAAAATAATTTTAAATAAGCAAAGTAGTAACCAATATTATTAACTAAAACCACAGACAAATCACAATACTAATAATCATTGTGATTTGTCTGTGCTAAAACGTACCTCCGCTTGTTTTGCCAAGTAATCAACTAATGTTTGAGTTTTTTCTACTGGTTTCGATGAACCTGGTTGGTGATCAACATCATTTTTATTTGATTGGTTTGTCGGTGATGCACTAACATTTTCTTTTCCATCTGCATCCTTAACATCATTTACCTTTAAAGTTAATTGTTCCATTAAATTAACTGCAGAATCACAAGACGCTTTAGACTTTTTCAATGCTTCATTTGAAAAATCGGGTAATTTTTTATTAAATCTTAACGATTTCCAGTATTTTTGTTGTACTGATAAAACATTTCTAATTGTTTCAATGCAACTTGAATTTAAACCAGATTTACTGTTATAATCTAATAATGGCAAAGGATCGCCTAGCAATACTTTGGTACACATTGTCATTGCATATGATATCGATGCGGTGTTGTACCCACCCTCAAGACAGACTATCGTACGACCATTTGCTAGTGATGACAACCAATGTGTAAAATAACCATAAGCTTCTGGGGTAACTTTATATCCTCCCAAAGGATCACCAATAGCTGCGTCAAATCCTGCGGAAATTAATACTAATTCTGGATTATACTCATATGCTATAGGCATTACAATGTTATAAAACGCTGTAACATATTCCATATCCCCCATACTGCGCTATAATTATAAAATCATCACAATCATCTGATTTAAAGTTCTAATAAACGTTCTACTTACTTTATTCCAAGGTATATTAACATTATATCCTTCACCTTGACCTTCACCAACGACAGTATAGTCTGCATCAGTTTTAGCTGGAAAAAATGAACCATGATCATATCGATGCAACGATATGTACAAAACTTTAGAATTTTTTTCAAAAATATGTTGAATTCCATTTCCGTGATGAATATCCCAATCAACAATTAAAATTCTTTTTAATCCATGATCACGAATCGCATATTGTGCTGCGATTGCAACATTATTAAATATACAGAAACCATGCGGCAAATCAGGTTCTGCATGATGACCAGGAGGTCTTATTATGCAAACACCATTACGAGATTTTCCCGATAACACTTCATCAACTACATTTAATACCGAACCAGCAGCATGTGAAGCGCACTTAAAGGAAGACGAATGAAGATAGATTGAATTAAACGTTTCGCTTATATCTTTTAGACTTTCCTTTTCCACTGCCTTTCTTATAAAATTTACGTGTTGAAAAGAATGCGCTAAGCACAATTCATCAGTAGTAGCCTCACGGCCCTGAACTAAATTCATACGGGAAATCAATGAATATTCAGAAAACCGTTGAATTATTCCTTTAATACGGCACGGACGCTCAGGGTAGGACTCTTCAAAGGTATTTTGATGTTCCAACATCATTTCATCATAAACAAAACATGTTCTATTAGTGGGAAATGATAACTCGGTACCTAAAAAACATTACTAATCTTATCATTTAATTCAAGCATTGCATATTGTATAACATACTTATTTTTAAATGATTTAACCGTTGTTCAACTCTTCTTAAAAATTCTTCACTTTGATGTGGGTAACAATCCCTAGTCGAGAATTTTTCGGGAATTGGCGGTCCACCTACAAAAATCTGGCTCACTGAGTGCAAATTCGGTTGAGGATTTATATTATTAACGTCTTCTAAATTATAAGTATCTTGAATTTGTAAACACTGCCAATATGGTCTATGCGCAAATATGCAATTCAGTATCGATTCTTGAATACTGAAAAAAATAGTTTATAAAATATTAAGCTCATTGGTTGTAAAAATGAAATACCTGTCACTTGGTGCTTCTAAGGACTCTATCAGAGGACATGGATCCCCAAGTAATGTTTTTAAAGTAATTGCCGCTCCTTCTGCTAAAGAATTTAGACAATAACCGCCTTCCAAAACTACGGCCACCTTGCCATTTGCAAGTGGCAATAATGGTGATACAAGATGTGCATAGCATGCTGGAGTTATCTCCATCTCTCCCTAAATAGATAAAATTAATTTACATCACCGAAACACGAAACAAAAAATAAAAATAGATTATATGGTGTGATGAAAGGTAACAATTAAAACATGGTGTGGACATAACCATTAAGCAAACAATTACAAATAATTAAAAAAAAGGAATTAAGGAATACCTTTTCATCACCCAAAGCTGAATCATAGCCAGCAGATACAATAATTAAATCAGGGGAAAACTAAAAAAATACAAAAATATAGTATTAAAGAACATTAGAACGCACCTCTGGACATCCAAATGCAGCATCATATCCAGCCGATATTAATATTAATTCCGGTTGAAACTGTTGAGAAATGAAATCATAATTAGTGAAAACTGATATATAAAACTTTATAACCTTGATTTCGATTAAGGGCATCTTTACTATAAAATCATATTATTCTATTTTCCTGGAAAATTATTTGAGAACTATGGAAGAAGGAGGGGTTAAACAATTATTATAATGTAAACACGTAATGTAAGAGAATAGAGCATTTTACAATTTAATTGAAACACTAAAAGTTAGGCGTTGATTTGATTTTCAAATGGTTTAAGAGAGGTAAACCAATTGAAAACATTAGCATACGACAAAATGCAGACGTTATACAAGTTAAATAAATATTTATTTAAATTATTCTTTTTTCATATGAGCTATTTATTTATTTATTTATTCAAAGAAATCTATTCTGTGATTAACATGTATGGTTGCAGATTATTTAGTTTAAAACAAAAATTTATTAAAACAAAAATTAAAAAAATTTAACCAAAATCTTTAAACAAAAAAACCTAAATCAAATTTTAACATTTAAAAATTTTAAAAATAATTTTTCAAGGGGTTATTATGAAATTTTCGACGCGCGTATTTTTTTCGACAACGTCGACAGCCGACAGCGTCGAAAATCGCTATTATGATTTTTTTTTCAATGAAATTATTTTTTATGTGAAAATTTAAATTATTTTTGATTAAATTTAAATTAATTAATTAATTTTTATTAATTAAAATTTTGTAAGTTTAAATTATTAATTTATTTTTACTAACAAACTTTTTTTATTTCTCAACACTTAACACTTTTCTTTTATGTACTCGACACCTCAAGAGCTGTTGTAAAATAGTCGACGTTATCTAAAAAAAACGCGTCGAGTATTTCATAATACAAAAATTCGACAACGTCGAAAAAAAACGCGGTCGAAAATATTTCATAATACCAAATTTTCGACAACGTCGAAAAAAAACGCGGTCGAAAATTTCATAATAGACCCCCAGGATATTTTTGAAGTTGTTCTTTCATAAATTAAAATCGAATAGGTCGTCGATGATGTTGAATGATTTAGACATATTAGACATATTTAGACATGTTGAATGATTAAGACATATTAATATTAAGCTAGTGTAAAATCGAAGCTTTTATTCTCTTCTGTAAAAAACTGAAAATGTTGATACACGATAATGAATCGTTAACGACGATACACATTTTGGAAAAAGTGATGGGAGTAAGAAATGAAAGAAGAATGGAGATTACTAAAGTTTACCTAGAAATTATTCGATTCACTCAGTGAGTGCAAGTGAGTTGAAAACAAAATGTGAGACAGTACTTGTCTTTCTCTTTCCACACAAAACTCAAGTGCTACACTTGTCTATATCAAGAAAGTTTAGTACAGAAGCATATGTAGTATGAAACAATTTGTCTATGAAAACCACCCAAGAAAAAGGCACCAATTTGTATTCTATCCATTTCGCGTATTTTTTGCCTCTCTTTCTAAAGGTGACAAGTTCTAAAATAGAGCGTGGTTTTACTTCAAGTCGAATGGGGTTTTACTTCAAGTCCATAAGAGATGACCATGCAAATGTCAACTTTTTACATGGGAATTCCCATGATGAACCAGTGTTAAAAAAGAAATAAAAATTATCAATGAATTTATATTATTTATTATAATTTGAAGTGATATTCGCTGATAAAGAATTGATAATATATACATTTGAAGTCTAGCTAAAGTTGTTTATTACTAGTTTAGTTCACAAATGGATTTTTAAATAGACCTATTTTTTCATACAAACCAGTGTTGAAACCCTTTGTTTGTTGTTGAAATAAAATTTATGTCAATATGTGAGAAACATGGTAGCACAGTTTTTTTTAATTGACTGATAAAGCTGAGCTGATAAAGTCACCTGAATCCATAAAATTTTGGGTAATAAAACACGAAAACTTACCCGGGTAAGCAGTTGTAAACATAAGGGTTAATGGTTATTGCAAATGCGAGTCGCACTGGAAATTGCAATATTTTAAATTGGAATGGCATATCGGTCGGTATCATTGGTATTCGCGGTAATAAGACATGTTCTCCTTTGAATTTGCCATTCAATATTGTTGCTTCGATAATGATATCCATTCTTATGTTATTCGTTCGTCATTCAATTTTTTAACTGCAAGCCTGGTGCCATTGCACAGTCGTGGCGGATCGATATTTCGATAATGGATGCATTATTTTCGATAATGGATTGCATTATTTGTGATGGTAATCCTGGCAAATCAAGTGAATTCAGGAATTTGCCGGATAATAGACAACTTCTTCTTAATTCATGACGTAATCAACTGATTTATACGTTGTAGAATTGCCAGATATTTGATTTTGAATAGCTGTGCTAATAGCAGTGACATCATTGTTTTCGGCCGCCAATAATGCACGTTCGGTTAGCCATTGATGATTTTTGTAATTGCATTTAATGTTTGGAAATACGATGTTAATTAATTCGTCAATTGTCTGTGTTAAGTTACAAAAATCTGGTGGAGTGGTAATGCAATTTGTGGTGTCATCGATTGGCATTTTCCCGATTCGAAGATCTAAAAGTTGCTTAGCGAACCGAGCAGCGGATTTGTCTTATTCCGGTTGAACACGCCTGTTGGTGGTCAATAAAATTTTCTGAACATTTTGCCAAAGAACAGATGATTTGAGACATGCACATAGCTCATCGGCTGGTGTGGAACGTGGTATAACTGGTAGAGTCTGACGAAAATCACCAGCCAGAAAAATAAGTGCACCCCCGAATGGCAATGTATTACCTCTTATATCTTGGAGCGTCTAATTGATTACTTCCAAAGATTTTTTGTGAGCCATTTGTGCATTCATCCCATACTATTAGCACAAATAATGAATTTTATAAAATTAAAAATAAAATTTTATAAAATTCATTATTTGTGCTATTAGCTTACATGTTTGCAAGCCTGTTCCACCGGGTGTTGTTGTATCGTCAGTTTGATAGATTTGTTTAAATTAATGATTGCAGCTCATTGACATTAAATCGTTGTTCTCTATGTAAACCTGGATCGGTAACATCGCCTGCTAATCGATTCGATGAAACCATTCCTAATTGAAGGTTGTCAATATCTTCCTGTAGTTTATTAGCATCGTCGACTGACTCGATGGCTTTGTAGATTTTGAGGTCATCTGCGGACATCAGTATATTGGAATACTTTATCACTTCGGTATAACCATTTATGAAGATTGTAAAAATCCATGGGCCAACGTGAGAGCCTTGTGGTACACCAGAGGTTGCTTGTATTATATTCGACGTTTTACCTCCTATTTCAATATATTGGATTCGATTACTTAAATAAGATTTGAACCAATGAACTGGCTGGAAAATCCGAACTTGAAAACGTGTTACAAAGTTTTACAATGGCTGATAGAGTCGAAAGCTTTTGCAAAGTCGGTGTATATTACGTCAACTTGTTTGTGCTTCTCAATTTCTTTAATAGAATAGCTAGTAAATTCTATGAGATTTATAGATACTGATCTTTTAGGGATAAAACCATGTTAATATTGTGATAAATACCGCGGAAGCAGTGCTTTGAATGATTTGTATATTACTAGTTCAAATAATTTAGGTATAGCAGATATACATAGATGTAATACCTCTGTAGCAAGAAACATCATTTCTAGAACAAGTTTTGAAAATAGGTGTCACTCTAGTTATTTCCCACTTTTGTGGAAAAGTTGCCAATTTTAATGACTGACTGAACAAAATGCTTAGAGGAATTGCCAAAATTTTTAAAATTTTATAAAAATGAAGCCGAAATACCATCATGACCACATTCATTCTCCGAATCCTACCAATGCTCGGTGGATGTCTTCTGCCTCGATGTGTGGAGTAAATATGAATGTACTATATTCACTAGTGGTTGAATCTTTATAATTATCAATATCTTCCGCTTTATAAACAGATTGGAAAACTCAACAAATTTCATCCAGGCTGGGTAACCATCAATTTCGCGTTTAGTTTTAAAAAAATTCCATAAGTGTCTGGGATCGCCTTTTATTTTATCCATTAGATTGCGAATATAGCTTCTGTATCTCAGTTCAAAATAAGATTCAAAATTTTGGTTATATGCAGTAGATTTCTGTTTACTATCCTGGGAACACAAGTTCAGTTTTTTTTTATAAGCCTTTTCTTTTTATTTTTAAGACTGATAAATTGACCGTCATACCATGGAGGATATTTCTTCGGTTTGCTTCTAAACACGGGAATGAATGAATAAATTAATTCCTTTAAATAGATAGATGTGTGTAAATTTTTTCCACGTTTACATCTATGTCATCGCTATTAAACTCGGCATTCCAATTTATTTTCTCAATATTGTTGTAAGTTATTCGAATTGGCCTTTCTGAAGTTGTAATATGGTTCCCGGTTTTGGTAAGTTTGAAACCTGTTATTCACTTTGGTTTCCCAATATTATTTCTATTGCTTTGTGATGAGTATCATTAATTACGAAAGGTGTTGGTAATTCTTTTTGTATCCGGGAAACTTGTCAAGTACTTGGTCTTATAGTCCAATCAATCAAGCAATGGAAAAAATTAAATATCGTGCAGTGATAAAATTCTACTGTTCTAATTGAAGGCGAAGAGTGCTTATAGTCTTTTAACAATCGTTCTTGAATTTGTTTTGGTGCACACCTGCAATTAGAACAATAGAATTTTATCAATGGTACTCAATTTTTTCCATTGTAAAAAAATACTGTAACACTTCAACTTTGAACAGTTAATAATATACGAATGAGTTTGCAGATCTACATGAAACTTCACATGTGTTCATAAAAAAGTAGTACCATTTTTTGAAAAATAAAACGACGAGCCTAATAGCGCTATCTCTTATCGAACGACAAAACTTACTGAACAACCTACGTTGATAATGATTTTTATTAAAAAAAAATCGTCTGAATTTAATCATGTTTACATCTAATCACTTCACCACTTAAAAATTCTTTTAAGTCGTACTTATATTGTTTTAAGTATTTTTAATTGTTTTTGTTTATTGGCTTTTATATTATAAGTTTAATAGTAACTTCTAAACCAAATGATGAACTAATTTCTTATATGAAGTGCAGTCTTGTTATCTAAAATTTTAAAGATCTATATTTGTACCTTTTAGATATTTTTGAAAAAATTTGGGGTTTACTGTGACTTCTATAAATTAACTTCGACGAATAAAATATCCAACCTAAAATTGGTTATTCTATTGGGCTTTCGTGTTAACAACAAACCCATTTAATTAATTTATTGAAAAAGATGAGTGCAATTAAATATGTAATTCCATCAAAAAATGAAAAAAAAAAATTTCCAAGAATATTTGAAGTGTTTCATGGACCCTACTTGTTTTAATAAGAAAATTTTTGTGATTATCCTTAAAGTATTACATTTCAATTGATGAACCACGAATTTTTTATTTATCTTTCGTCTGAAAAGTAAGCAATTTAGTATTCGTAAGATAGACATGCACATATGGAAGTTGTAAAGTATTTTTAACGGGAGTCTAAAATAATAATAATAAATAAAGTAGTGATGTATGCGAAATAGTGATATGAAATATATACGAGTATATATCTATAAATTCCTAGTGAATAATATTTTATTACTTACTTCCATGGCCACTGGCATTAAAATTTGTTGAAATACTGCTAAATAATCTGCATTTGTCATTCCGGTTTTATTTAGGGGAATATTAAAATTATATCCTTTCCCATTTCCATCACCAATGTAATCATAATCAGATTCTCTTAAATTTGGCCAAAATGTACCGTGTTCAAAACGATGAATAGAAAAGTATAGGACTCTCGGATCATCATAAAACATTCTTTGTACTCCTTGACCATGATGCACATCGTAATCAACAATTAAAATCCGTTGCACATTGAATCGATCCAATGCTAATTTAGCTGCTATAGCGACGTTGTTAAAAAAGCAATATCCATTATATTCGGCTTTCATTGCATGATGTCCAGGAGGTCGTATTATAGCCATTCCATTTTGACAATTTCCAGCAACTATATTTTCAACCAATTCAATTGTACTGCCACACGCTAATAAAGTTAAATAAAAAGTTTTTGGATGAATATAAATTGCATCGTATCTAGAACTTAAATCTTCCAGTTCATCAACATTATAATGTTCACATGCTTGTTTTAATAATTCAAACTGTTCATCTGTATGTTGCGTTAATATTTCATCCTTTGTTGCTATTCTTGGACTTAATTTATGACAGCGATCTATTAGATTTAATTCTGTTACCCTATTCATTACACTAATGAAGCGTTCAGGACATTCCGGATAATTTTTATCCCATAAACAGAAATGTTCTGCTAGACGTTCATCGTATATAATCGCTGTTTTCCCACGAACACATCCTATTGACTGCATTGCCTGTTAATTAAATTATACGTTTTAGAATTACGTAACTAAAAATAGTTTGAAGCATAAAAAATAAATTTAATATTAAATAAAAAACTTTACAAAATCAAACAAAACGAGTTAGGATGGAAGAGAAGTGTTTAACGATTAAAATTATTTAAAATTGAGGTATATTTAAAATTTAGTTGTCGTTGACGTAGTAAATTCGAAAATTATTGAAAAAATGTTGAAAAGGAGAAAGATTTATATATGCTTGGCTTCCCCAATGAAGGTCTATAATAGAAGAGATTTTAAATTTCTTATTTTCTGATGAAAATGTTCCTAATGTATGCAACTAATAGTATATTATACCATCGAATAGGATGCTATTCACTTTTTTATTTAACGCATATTTATTTTCATTATTTTATAATTGTTAAGCCATTTCTATTCTAGGAATTTACGTTCACGAAATCTATAAATATTTCTATTTCACCGAAAAATATGAAATATCTAAACAATGAAATATATATTATAGTGCTTACCGTTTGATAGATATCTTTCAAAATAACGTTATCAAAAGCTTTATTATTTAATTTTTGTCGGCCTCGTTGTTTTGCTTCTAGTAAAGCAGCTGTTCGTTTCTCATCCACTTGTTTCCTCATTGACCGAGTTTGAATTTTTGCTTTCTGAGCTCCGTGGCGTGTGACTACTGGTGAATTCTGCAAAATATTTTTTACGAAATCATAAATGAGTTAATCAACTTCAATAGATAAATTTAAGTACTGATGTATTTAGTACTGATAATCAAGTCGAACTGAAAAATTTGTGTATGTATTATATTCATACGTAGATATTATGTTTGCACAAACGATAAGAAAACTTTAATTGGGCTGTATTTATATTTGATTATTAAAAATCTAATACATCTACAATTATAGTAGTTATAATTTTATGTCAGTAAAATAAATCTGTATCAAAATCATAAGATGGAAAATTAGCATTTTCCACATTAAACCTATTAACGGTTGAATTTTAAATTCTATAGTTCGCGCTAATAAAAATTCGTCAACATTCTTGAAATATCGTTGTTCTAAACAGTTCTATAGATAGTTGTATATAATAACAGAACTGTAGAACAGGCACTCTTAATCTATGAGTCGCGACTCAAATTGGGGTCGCGAGAGGTAAATTTTCGACCGCTTAATATATATACGTCTTAGATTATACTATAATCGTAGCATTTTCAGCAAAATATGTGTACCAGACGTCAAAGACGAGAATGATGAATTGAAGAAAGTCAGTCCCAATAAGAAAGTTTAGCCCGGAACATTCTATATATCCCTTTTCCTGCCTGCCATCGCAATTGTGTGGGTAACGCAAAAGAATCATGTCAACAATTTATTTTTGTATGTGTTTTGAATCAACAAACACAATTGTGCATAATACTTAATTCGTTTTCGTCCGAAAAATAACACTATAAGGCTGACGTGAAATGAAATTGTTCATATAAAAATGACAGATGCAAAAACGAAAATGAAAATTTCGCTGCTAAATTTTCTTTTCCGGTACGCAGTTTAGCTAGTGAAATTGGTATGTTTCGTATTAAAATGAGGATGTCTCTGTTTGACTCTACACATTTTTCACTGCGTTTTTATCTGCAAATATTTTTATTTGTTGTTAAAAAAACTCACAAAAAAAATATTTTGACGTTGTTATAACAAAATAATAATTCAACATGAAGCTACTGCGTTAAAATTTTACAAAATTCGACAAACTAATTTTTCATGGAACATTAACCCCCCGATTCTGACGATAAGACTACTAATGGCCGCTTACACAGACAAATGACTAACGACCGGTTAGTTGTGCGCCAGATAAATTTTTTATATGAAATCTGGTTTTGCAGTCAGAAAAAAAATCAACGCAAATTTGGTTAAATATATTTTACTCCATGGAAATATTTAACGATTAGTTAAAAAGTTATTCAATAAAAATTGGCCATTCATTTATATGCAAGCTAAATATTTCCACGGAATAAAATATATTTATCCAAGTTTGCGTTGATTATTTTACTGACTGCAAAACCAGATTTCATATAAAAAATTTATCTGGCGCACAACTAACCGGCCGTTAGTCCGTTTTCTGTGCAACCGGCCATAAGACTATCTTAGCTTTATTGTAAACTTTATTGTAAAGACTTTTTTTTTAAGACTAAAGTCTTCATTGTAATTCTGAAGGCAGTAGTCTTAAATAATAGCTGTGTTCCAATGGAAACAATTTGCTACTCACAAGTACTTGTGAGTAGATAACCAAAGGAACGGGCAAAATTATGACAGCAACATATTTTGTTGTACAAAATCAAATTTGTTTGAATATTTTCAGACAATTTGGTAATACATAATGTCAAAAATTGGACATACCATGAAGGTAAAGCCTTAATCTGTGCGTACGCTGGCAGGAAAGAGGAGTATTGAGGTTCTAATAGTGAAAATGTAAATAAAACTAATTTATAAATATTTATTATAAAAATCCACCGCTTTAATAGTCGAATCAATTCCATCAGTTTAATAATTTTAAATATATATATTAGGATATTTATAATTGGTTCAATTTAATAATTATAATTAGTAGCTAATTGTAATTTTACAAATTTTATTGCAATTTGATAAGTAATTTTCCACAAAAATCCCTTATTGTCAATCAATCGAATATGTATAAACAAACAAAAAACTGTAATAAATCTGACATTTCAACATAATCAAACCATCACAAAGCCATCTGTTAGATTTTTTGAAACTAATATACCTACCGTCAAATTTAAGGATGAAACACACCAAGCAGCAGCAGCGAGCAGCAAACTTAAATTTTGTCCTATTCGCTTATGTAATGATACAAAATCATAGTTTGAGTATAAATATAGGTATTTCCATTAAAAGAAATTAAGTATTTTGTATTTATAATTGAAAAATTGAAATTTAAACAAATTATATTGAATGAAGTTGCATCTGTCGCGGCATCAGTAGGTTCCACACGCAGCAGCATTAATTTGCAGCTTTTTGCTGCTACTCATAACCTCAATAAAATTTACACAATTCAATTTTAATACTAAAACAAAACAATCTGCTGCGCTGCTTGATGTGCACGCCCATACGCAGCCGTTAGCGTGGATTGTTTGGAATATGTTGCGCTGCTCTTGGTGTGTTTCATCCTTTATGCGTAACTACTTTCAACATCTACACCACCATTTGAGCATGGGTAGCTGCAAGTAGTTACAAGTACTTGTGAGTAGTTTGCTTTCTCCATTGGAACACAGCTAATATATTATAAACTCTCCAAACATTTTTGTAGAGCTGCCAAACCAAATTTACACCGTTTCAAATTTATGAACGAAAAGCGACAATTCAAATCGAAATACATATAATTATGGTTTCTATTTAAATGTCACTCCTAAGACCACCTATTTCGCTGATATTAACGAAAATAATTTTTTAAGACTACTGACAGATAAGACTAAGTGCAGAATAAGAATTGAAAGTTTATAGTCTTTGCTAAGACAAAAGTTCTTGCTAAGACTGAACATACGTCTGTGACTGTACGTTAGAATCGGGGGGTAAATCTGCTTAATTTTGGAGACCAGTGAAAATTTCATTTCACGTTAGCTGCATACGATGAAGCTTCCGAAACAAAGCTAAATTGGAAATTATTTTTCGATTTAAACGTTTTCATGGCTGGAATGTTGACTTTCAGCTTCTAGATAGCGGGACTTCGGTTAGTGTACTTGGGAAAAATTCTATCCAGTTTTTGGCAAATGAAAATGTAAAATTTCATAAACTCAATACCTCTAATATTCAAACAGCTTACGGGGCATCCAATAAAATAGAAAGTTATATGTGGCTTCTGGTTACTTTTGACAGTAGGACAGAAAAAATTCGATTTTTTATCATCTCACCTCTACAATCTTCATTGTATTTGGGGTTTGATTTTTGGAAGAAGTTCGAATTGTTACCAGGCTTACCCGCAGTCTAGAAGGACCTATATACAGAAATAGACAGAATGTTTAGTTTACCTGTTATCGAGACAAGCAAAAGTTCGTGTAGCTCACCGGTAACGATCGTAAAGAAAGCGTATGACAAAACCCGACTTTATCTCGACGCACATAAGCCCAACTCTCTGACGGAAAAGGACGCTTATCCACTACCAATAATTGACGGACTTTTAGAACGACTATCTGAGACCAACTACATCACCGCACTTGACTTGAAAGACGCCTTGACTTGAAGCACCGCTGGAATCTGCCAGAGAGAAGATAGCATTTACGGTACCAAGACGGCCGCTCTATCAGTTCAGGGTGATGCCTTTTGGGTTGTGTAATGCAGCCCAGTCAATGTGCCGCTTAATGCACTAAGTCATACTCCATGACAGCATTTTCGTTTATCTGGGTTTGTTGATCATTAATGGCACATTAAAGGACCACCTTGAACTGCTAGAGACGGTGACGACATTACTAAGGGCTGCTGGGTTAACCATAAATATCGAAAAAAGTAAATTTATTATGAAAGAAATCCGATATTTGGGATATTTGGTTGGTGAAACAGGGTTAAAACCAGACCCAAAAAAGGTTGAGGTGACAGTTAACTTAGCCACTTATTGACACTTATTTATTAACACTTATTTATTAGAAGGTGGACAGCTTCAAGTGCGGAATCATTGTAGCTCCTCATTGAGACCCATTTTCCGGGAAGCATTGATGACTCGATGGAGCCTGGAGCTCATCGAGGAACACCTTTAACAGATGTGGATGGCATTGTGGACAGGAAACGAATCCTGTGGGCGCTGAACGGTTTTAAGCCTTATAAATCGGCGGGCCCGGATAGGATTATACCAGCAGAGATCCAAAGAAACTCTGCAGTCATCCTCCCCTGGCTGGAGGTTATCTTCAGGGGATGTCTGCAATTGGTCTATATTCCCAGGAAATGGACGGAGGTCAGAGTGGTTTTTATCCCGAAATCGGGAAAAAGCTCACAGGCTTATCCAAAGGACCTGAGGCCTATAACTCTATCATCCTTTCTGTTGAAAACCTTGGAAAGATTGATAGACGTACTTATTCGAACAAAAGTTGAGCCAAGGAATTGGGCAATGTCGCAGCATGCGTACTGTAAGGGAAAGTCGGTGGACACAGCTCTGCACGATCTAGTGCGCATTATTGAGAAGTCAATTTACTCGCAAGAGTATTGTATGGTAGCATTTCTCGACATTGAGGGTGCGTTTAATAATAGCTGCATTTCATGACACCACCATGATTCAGATCATGACATCATTTACATGTGAAACAACAACAACACGTGATCGTGTTGTTGTTGTTTCACATGTAAATGATATCATGATCTGGATCATGGTGGTGTCATGAAATGCAGCTAATGTAAAAACGGAGGCGATCATGGAAGAATTGTCATTTTTGAAGGTGGATTATCCTATAAGTAGGTTGATAAATCAGATGCTGGTAAGCAGGATTATTATCTCGGAACTGGGGGAGTCCACCATTAGAAGGCGGGTGGTTAGAGGAACTCCGCAGGGAGGAGTAATGTCCCCCCTTTCTTTGGAGTGCAGTGGTGAATGGATTGCTGTTGGAACTGGATAAAGAGGGGATGGGGGTTGTAGCGTATGCAGATGATGTAGCGATAGCTGTCTCAGGCAAATATTTGGATACGATTAGGAATGTTATGCAGAATGCACTCTTGATCGTTACGAAATGGGCCGGCAAATGCGGATTAGGGATCAACCTGTCCAAGACAGAGCTGGTACTATTTACTAAGAAATATAAAATTCCTGTAGTTAGCCCTCCTACTGTGAGCGGCATTAGACTGGCTTTTGCTGACAGAGCGAGATTTTTGGGCATAATCTTGGACAGTAAGCTCAACTGGAAGCCTAACATTGTAGAAAGGGTGAATAAGGCTAATGTAGACATTTACTCGTGTAGAAACGCCATAGGGAAGAAATGGTGTTTGAAACCAGAGCTGGTACACTGGCTCTATACCGCAGTGGTAAGGCCTGTGCTGATGTACGGGGTGGGCGTGTGGTGGCCAGCTCTGGAAAAGGTAACCTATATAAGGATGTTGGAGAAGGTGCAAAGAACGGCCTGTATGCTTATAAGCGGGCGCTTAGGACAACACCTACACGCGCTTTAGAGGTTATGTTCCATCTTATTCCAAACGAATTTTTTGGTAAGCAGATGGCAGCCAATGTGGCTACAAGGCTCTCGGCTTTCTCTCAGTGGAAGTGTCTTCAGGCGGGACACTCGACGATAGTTAGATCACTGAGGGAAGAACTGGTGAATCTAGATTATATTAAACCAACGTTGTGCTTCGATATAGGTTTCCGGATCATCTGTCCTTCTAGGGAATCCTGAAGCAACGGATCAATACTGGAAAACGAGGCACTGAAATTTTTCACGGACGGCTCTAAGCTAGACGGCAAAGTAGGAGCTAGGAGTCTTCTGTGAGAAGCTCAATGTTAATATTTCTGTTCGTCTCCCTGACTACTGCAGCGTGTACCAGGCTGAAGTGGTGGCGATAGGGGAAGTCGTGACATGGTTGAAGCATAACGTGGTATCTGTTAGGGATATCGCGATTTATGTGGACAGTCAAGCGGCACTCAGGTCACTAGAGGCGGTTTCTCTGAAGTCACGGGTGGCGCTGTATTGCCGATCATCTCTTAATGAGATGAGCGAGTATTTCAGTATCCAGATGATCTGGGTCCCTGGTCACTCGGACGTCACGGGAAACTGCAGGGCAAACGAACTAGCTACGTACGGTACGACTCTCCAGATGCAACCGGAAAGGGCAGGTCTGGGGAGGCCTATAGCAGCGCTTAAATTGACGCTCAGTAAAAAGGCAATCGCCTTGACAGATGAGAGGTGGACCAACACTCTCATGTGCAGGGTAGCAAAACAGGTTTGGCCAAAACTGGACCTGCGGCGCTCCAAGACACTTGTATCCCTGGGAAAACGAGATTTAGGATTGGTCGTAGGGATACTAACAGGACACTGCCTTTTTGGGGAACATGCGAGAAGGCTGGGTCTAGAGACGAATGACTTTTGTAGAAGTTGTATGGACGAAGATGAGGAAGAGAAGTTAGTTCACTTCCTATGCTCGTGTCCAGCACTATCATACAAAAGACGTAAGTACTTGGGTGTGTACAACATGGACAGCCTTTCTGAACTCGCGAACTGTGGGGTGCGAGATATTTTACGCTACATCAGTAGCTCTGTTTGGTTTCAGCGGGAGTAAGGGGAGGTTGGATCCTGTGGTATCTTAATGGGCCATTATTGGCCTAAGTGTGCGATAGCAGCCACTCTAACCTAACCTAACCTAACCTATTAGAAGGTGTTTTAAGTGTTTGACACTTATTTATTAGAAGGTGTTTAAAGTGTTTGTCATTTGGACATAGAAGTACTGAGTGTAAAAATAAAAATATGTGTGCTGATTGTAGTGACGAACGTACCGCTAATCACCAATGTACAACTGAGGAAAAGAAATGCTGCAATTGTGAAAAAATGAAAAATGAACTAAAAATGGACTTGGACATTAGTCATAGTGCTCTAGACAGAGTTAATTGTAGGGTATATAAAAGAAAGGTTGAAATTGAAAAGAGAAAATTCTTTTAGCAACTACCACATGACTCTCATAATGAATCAAAGTTAATAAATTGTGTTTATCTTAATACACAAGGCCTTATTAATAATTTTAATGAACTTGAAATATTATTTGACAAAAATTTTGATCTGACATGTTTAACAGAAACACACTTAACTGATCTTGATGATGATTCGTTAATACAATTAAATAATTATAATTTCTTATCAGTTGGTTCTAAATCAAGACATACTGGTGGTGTTAGTTTTTATATTAAAAAGGGATTTTAATATATCATAAGAAGTTTTAATTTGGGACTTGATATATGGTGGTTAAGTTTAAAAGTTTATTTTAATAATAATGTATTTTATTTTGCTGGACTTTATAGAGCACCAAGATATCTTAATCATAATGCGGACTTTTATAGAATATTTATTGAACTGGTTGATGATTTTCCTGAAAATAGTGATAATATAATAGTAATATGTGATTTTAATATTGACTGGTTAATCAATAATAATGAAAGAAATAACATGAAAAAATTATTATATGATAATGCTTTTAAACAAATTGTGAATGAGTATAATAGAATTACAAGTGTGTCTAGAACATGTTTAGATTGGGTGGTAACTAATAAATTTAGTAATATATGGGCTTATGTTGATTCTAACCTAAAGCTAAGTGGTCATGAAACGATAAAAATAGTAATTAAAGGAGATGTTTATGATAATAACAAAAATTGATGATTTTTTTTCTCCGTGTATTTGCTGATGATGCATTGGTATATATCATTGCAGACACTGTTGAGGAAGCAGTTGAAAAGATAAACAATGACCTAGATAATTGGTTCAAAATGAACAAATTGAAATTAAATGCTAAAAAGACGAAATGTTTAGTAATAAATGGTATAACTAATCATGATATAATTATAGACAGTAAAAAAAATAGAAATTATTTACAAAATTAAGTATTTAGGTGTAATTATTGATAATAAACTAGACTTTAAGAAGCATGTTGATTATGTTTGTAAAAAAAATGCTAAGAAATTTTTTTCGTTTTTTCAAAAATCAGGAAAATGTCATTATCAAATTCAATTAAAATTTATAATGTTATGATTAAACCTCATTTGGATAGATTGCAAAAATTGCAAAATAAGGGCATGAGAATTATTTTAAGGGTAAACAGATATATGTACTTCAATAAAATGTATGTTAGATGCACTAGAATGGTTAAACGTTAGGCAAAGAATTAAAGTAAATGTCTTAATAATAATCTTTAAAGTGTGATATATTAGTCTATAATAATGACATACATAACTATAATTTGAGAAACATGTCTAATTTTCGGTTACAATTGTTTAGGAATGAGAAAGCAGAAAATACATTCCATTGTTGCATTTGTTAATGAGCACATTTAGAGAAGGGATTTAGAATTTGATTAAATTCTCTTCCAGGTCAATTCTTCTAGGTGAGCAAGTAAAAGTTAAAATATGAAAAGGGACATAACTTAAACTGTGAAAATATAAAAAATTTAAAAGTTTATAAGAAATAATAAAATTTAATATAAATATAAATAAATAAAAAAAATAATAATAATATGAATGACTAAAATATACATAGATATAAATATATATGAAAGACGAACACGTGGAACACGTGTATCGTGTAAAATTTAAAAGAAGAAATTAGTAATAAATTTAAATTGGTTGAAATAAAATAAAAACTTAAGTCAAATATTAACAAGAATAATAATAATAATGGTTTAAATGAAATAAATACAATAATAATAATAGTGAAATAATGTAAAAAATTAAAAATTTAAAAATATGTATACAACAAAAGAAAATGACAAAAAATATAGGCACAAGAAAGACTGCGAATACGTGTAAAAGTGAGCAAGTAAAATTTAAAATATGAAAAGGGTGTAATTTAAAAAAATGTGAAAATATAAGAAGGGAAAAATTTAAAAGTGTAAAAGAAATAATAAAATATAACATTATACATAAAAAAATAAGACGATTAAAAACGAAGATAAAAAAATATAAAGAAATAAATACAATAATGATAACAGTGAAATAAGGTATAAAAAAACAACAAAAAAAAAGAAAAGTGATAAAAATTGGAAATATGTATGTATATTATAAAACAAAAGAAAGTGACAAAAAAAAGACAGGCACAAGAAAGACTGGGAACACGTGTAAAAGTAAAATCTAATTATAAGAAAGGACACAAATTAAAAAATATGTAATTAAAATAAGAAATCATATAAAAATAAATAATTAAAAATATTGTATAAAACAAGAAACATAATAAAAATTGGAAATATACATATAAAAAACACAAGAAGATGACAAAACAAAAGGAAATTTGTTTGACATAAATGAAAAAAAAATTAAAAAGATACACATATGTATAATCAAAAAAGAAAATAAAAATAAAAGAAATTTTACTTTTCATTTTTTAGAAATAAAAAATGAATTAGTGAACTTAATAAACTAACATAATTTTCCAAAAACTTCATCTCTTCTTTGAATAGAAGAACCTGAAAGTTACAGGAATCAAAATTGGAAAAACACAAACAAAGTAGCATTAATAAACAAAATTAAAGAGACATCTAGTTAAAATAGAACAAATAATATAAAAGGAAAGTAAAATACAAGAAAATAAAAAAAAATTGTAAAAATATTATAAATTTGGTGATGTGAGTGGAACCGCTCAAGCCAAGTAAAATAAAGTAAATTAAAAAAAAATAAAAAAAAAAAAATATGTTAATGTATATAATGGTTTGAAATTATTCAATGAACTACGAGGGCAAATCAAAAAGTCTTGCAATATCATATGAAAAAAAAGAGTGAGAGAGACAGCAATATTTTTATTTTTCGACATAATCTCCTTTAAGGTTTATACATTTGTCACATCGATCAATTAACTTACCTAAACCCTCTAAAAAAAAAGATTTCTTTTGCTCCATAAAATATTCATTTACAACAGACTGTACTTCATAGTCACTGGAAAATTTCCGGCCCCTTAGTGTTTTTTTCAAATTGGGAAAGAGAAGTAGTCACTGGGTGCCAAGTCTAGACTGTACGGTGGATGCGGAATTTCCACGAAGCCGCAGTCCTTTAATGCAGCTTGAGCAATATTAGCCTTGCGCACTGGTGTATTGTCGTGAAGAAGCAAGATTTTTTTCCTAACTTTCCTTGGCCGTTTTTCCCGGATCGCTTTTTTCAATTTTCGCAAAACCTCTGCGTAATATATGCCTGTGATTGTGGTTTTCGGTGGCATATAATCGATTATCAAAATTCCTTCAGCATCCCAAAAAATTGTTGCCAAAACCTTACCAGCAGACGGTTGAGTTTTGAATTTCTTTGGTGGTGGTTCACTACGTTTAATCCATTGCATCGATTCTTGTTTGGATTCCAGATCCCAGTGATGAAGCCATGTTTCATCGCCTGTTATTATGTTACCCAAGAAATTTTCTGGATCTGCTTTGTACACAGGGTTGCAAAAAAAACTGTTTTTTTTAATTTAGAACAAAAAACACGTTTTATTTGTTTAAAACATGTTTTTTTTGTTTAAAACATGTTTAAAACAAACCAAAAAAAATATGTTTAAAACATGTTTTAAACGTTGTTTTAAACATATTTTCATTACGAATTAAGTTAACCTTTTGTCGATTTTCTTGTAATTTCTCGATACAAAATAAAAGAGAACTAAATGAACGTTCAAAATACAAGCTCAGGTCTAAGTATGAAGCACGTTTACCCAAAGCCAACGTAACGCTACGTCGACGGTTTAAAAAAAATCGGTCTCTCTTAATCGATTGAAGTAGCAGCACGATCATTTTCTTCGTAAGTTGCCTTAGACGTGGATTTTATTTTTCTCTTCTATTTTAATGTGCTCAATTTTCAACAAATAAACTCGATCATTTATTTGTGTTGCTGTATTAAAAAATAGTAAAAGAGAACTTGTCGACATAAAGTGACGTCATTAGCAAAAGACCAATGTTCACTGTCCCATAGTGGAAGATGGCTCTGGTTACATAATTATACAAATTAATAAAATACTAATACAATATACAGGAAACCCTCCAAGAAGACGATTAGTTCGTTCCGTGTTCTTTAAAACCGTGTTGTTCGAGACTACAAAAAAATAAAATAAAAAAGACATTACGTTTTATTGTTTATTTTTTGTTATGACAAACAAAAAATAAAATAGAATAAAGAAAATCGTGTTTGAAACCGTGTAGTTTGAGAAAATGGGTATCCATGTTCTTCGAAACCGTGTTCTTCGAATGCCGCGTTCTTGGAGGATTGCCTGTAATTTGTATGTCTTTATGTATGTAGTTATTTATATAGTATCAGGATCTGCATAAATCAATTTTGAATTAAATCTTTCTCTATTTTCGTTTGTTTTACAGAATTCGTCGATCCTTTTTATTTTACATAACTGTTCTTAAATCGTTTAATACAATTTTGGGGAAGTCCTTTCTACCAATCGGTTTTATCTTTTTTTGTAATCCAATTTTTAGCTTATTGGTTATCTTGATCCTGAGCGGTGTTGATTATCATTTAAAAATAATAACTCATCCCACAAAAACAGTATTTGGCATTACTTCACTGAAATCGAAACATTTAGTTCTAATACTTGTGTGCCTGATGTCGATTTTTTTTGTCTGAATTTCCGATTAACTAAATTGATGGTTTGTTCATACCAGTATTGATAGATGTCTCTGTAAGGTTCATAACCAAAATATGCCTGAGATTTAGTTCTAAACTTAAAACTTAGTTTGGATATTTTGTCAATTCTAGATTATAAATGCTTTAGAAATTAATACATCTTCATTTATTTAGCAAATTTTAATTAAAAAACACCAGACTAGATTTTTGTAGTGCCTCCGAATGAGTGGTTTGAAGTAATAATCAATTTGGTTGACCACAAATTGGGACAAGACAATCGGTATCAGGCATACAGTATAAACGAAATGCAAAAATTGTAAAAAGGAACTATCTGGTGTCTTGTTCTTGAAACAGTAGAAGTTTCGCCAATCGGAATATGTTTTGCTTCGGAATTCTCTATATTATTTGATTTTTTCACCGGGTGCTCTGATTATTTTTTAAATTTTCTCTGTATATATCTAAATTTTTGCCACTAATAAGGAAAAAATTCCCACTGCGGCGCGAAGTATTCGAATAATGCAGAGAATTCTAAAGCAAATCGTGTTCCGATTGAGAAATGTCCACCGAAAAGTGGGGCTCCTGGTTTAGTGGTTAGAATGAAAAGCACCTGAAAAAATGCACGCAATTAAGCACACTTGTGGATGAGTTGAAGATCTAGATACCGACCATAACGCATCAATTAAGGATATTACATATATTGTAAATTAACCAAATTATTTTGTAAATATGATTTATGCAGCGAAATTGCTAAGCGAAATTATTGTTTCTCTGAAGGAACTCAAAAAATGCTACATTAGAAACAATAAATAAACGAATTAATAGAAATTCCGAAGTGGTTTATACTACGGCAAGCGAGGCTTGAATGTAATCTTTAGATTGCCATTGTTTAAATATTATTTAACCAACATTTCAAATTTAATTAATCATAAAAGGCTGCCAAGTTAGTTACAGTATTTAAATCATTATCATCAAAACCAAATTGAAAACTGAAGCCATTTATATAAATGATACTAACTGAATCTAACTGATGAGTTTGGGTTTTGTGGCCAATCAAATTTATTTAATTTTATTGTATAAGTATTCGAAGTAACAGATATTATATTTATAAGATTTACTAAAGTTAATTTAAATAAAAAAAACTTTTGTTTTTTTGTCTAATTAAAATCATGTTTTAAACACTTGTTTAAAACAAAATGTTTAAAACATACCGCTTTGTTTAAAACATGTTTAAAACATTCGTTTAAAACGTTTTGTTTAAAACATTGCAACCCTGTTTGTACATATCTAAAATCGCCTTTGAAGTTTAAACACGCATTTTTTTTTGTTCAGCATTCAACAAACGGGGAACCCATCGCGCACTTACTTTCGACATGTGAAGGTGGTCATGTAATATAGTATATGTGGTACCGTATGAAAGAGAAAGTCTCCACGCTAACCGCGGAACAGAAATACGCCGGTCCTCCAATACAATAGAATCAGCCAAAATTACGTTTTCATGGCTAATAGCATCTGCTGGCCGACCCGAGCGGTTATCGTCTTATAATGACTCCCAACCACTTTTGAATAATTTTACCCACTTTGTTACTGTGGCATATGATGGTGCAGATTCGCCGTAAACTTTTGATATATAGTTGAATATATAAATTGCATTTCGTCCATCTTTATAGAAAAATTTAGTAACGGCGCGATATTCAATTTCATTCATTTTAAGAAAAATTCAAAACACATGTTACTAAATTGACAAAAACAAACGAACCGTAAAATTTACATCGAAATGTTCTTCTAGAAGTTTCATCGTGACAAAAAATGGTTTTGAAAAATATATTGTTGTCTCACTCACTCGTTTTTTTCATATGATATTGCAAGACTTTTTGATATACCCTCGTACCTGTGCCCTAATTCTCTAAGCAGTAAGATAAGTTGTAAACGTGTAAACGATAATTTATCTTGCCTTTTTACAATATTTGCATTCTGTAATTGCACTCCAAGATAAAATTTAATACGGTTACGATAAATAAATGTCAAAACTTAATCCACTCGTATGATGTATGTAGGTTCATATTTAGACTTTGAGGGCCTATAACTACCGTTCCCATTTAAATTTCAACATTATTCTTATGGATATAAGTTACTATAAATAGCATCTGTTCACAATCTATAGTTCAAGTTGTTACGGGTTGTGGTATGGCTAATTTTACAGGTGAACATTTTATACAATATATTATCTTGGCATTTTTAAATCGCATTCTCTAAACAGTTTTTTTACCCAAGATAAACCTATTGACAGCAAGCGAGCAAGATAACACTAAACGTCAAAACGAAATTTTAATTATTTTATATCCTTAATAACTCAAAAAATATAATCTCTAGAAACGTAAATTGTTGCATATACATCAAAGCCATCTAGAATCACACATAGCCCCCAAAATCATATTGAAAAATAATCGGAGTCGGGAGTCATTTGAAATTCAAATCAAGATACGGTTAGATAGACTTATAAAACAAACCACATGTTTCACGAGAACATTACAACAGTCAAAAAATTCTTTTTTTTTCTCGTATGGTAAAGACGTGTACAATATAAGTCTTGCTTACATTTGATCGATCCGTTGAATTTTGGTTAATGTTGTGTATCCTAATCTGTTTAAAGGTTATTCTTTATACTAAGTAAAAAATCGCATTATTATGTAATTATTATTTGCGATATGTTTTTGAAATCCAATCGAATCTGTCTTAAGCAGATCATAACTTCAGTGTATTTCGTTGTTGAAGACCCATTTAGCTCTTTCCGATGCCCTATTTAGCTCTTTCTGCACATGCGGATCTCGAAAAGTTCGGGATTATCTTATTAGAATTTTAGAATTTCGAGTAAACTACAAAAAGCTATGCATGTTAAGCAACGAAGCTCATTTAAAGATCAAATTTAGTTAGCCACTGCCACTTTTCCGAACTCCACGAGTTGCTCATCCTATATTTTTTTATGTGCCCCCTCAATAGCACCGAAAATTTGTTATGATGAGTTAATTTTTAATCTTTGTAAAATGTTTGGGTTAATCTTAAGGATCGGTAACGAGTAGGAGATGAGACTTTGATCAATTACCTGCACTTTAGAAATCGATTTTATGCAATATACATCTTGTTTGACCTCGTTAAAGTGCTCGTTAAAAGCTAAAGTATTTAATGCATATAATATAATTAAATTTTGTACTCGTTCATTATTATTCGAAATTTGTCCTAATTATTAATTTCTCAAAACATAAGATTAATAAATAGTTTAGAATTAAAGCATTGTAAGATCTTATAGATAGACTGTTGAGAGCTGCTAGTGCCTTTAAATGAAATATTAAAAAACAACAACAAACTGAAATTTGTTAATTAATTTAGATTTTCTATAGGCCGTCATATTTATTGTGCTCGTCAGTTTTCTTAATTGTGCATGTGTAATGATCAAGTAAAATATTGCAAGTGCCACATATTAGCAGAAAACTAACTGGATAACCATTAAATGAAGGAAATGGCTGTATTTGGAATTTTAATAAACTACACATTTGAAAACAAATGAGCTTGAAAGCGCAACGTTTTACGTTTACGGTTTTATTCTAAATTGTAATGTTAATAAATAAATAAATAAATAAGTGCACCACACCAAGTTGAAAGCTTTGCTTGTTATGTGGAGAGTGGGTCCATTTTAGAAGTTGTGAAATCAGACACTTGAAACACTTTACATTTATATTTGAAAATTGACCAACTAAAATTGCTTTTTCTGTAATCCACAGACCATCTCGTTCTAGGATATTCTACCCCTTAAGTCTTTTTCTTCTGAGACTAATAGGTACATTATTTATTCCCTACTTTAACTGGAGCTAACCTAAGCAAAAGTATAGGTAAAGTGAAGACGATCGATTAAAATATTCAAATGTTTGATTTACTGAAAGAATATTTTAATTCCATAACAGTCCACTTTTACATTTTAAATGGAAAGAATTTTACAACTTTTTTGTGTAAAGTATCGTAGTTATTTAAATTGTTAGAACTTGGCTTGTTTAATTCCAAAGTAAAATTATAAACTGAAATATCAAAAATTGCAATTAATTATTAATAATATCCAAACGAAAGCGTTTTACACATTCATGCAAAGTTATTCCGCGATAAATTACTTGTGTTACTTTTTGACATAAACTTATCTTGCCACTTTACATTTTATCTTGAAAAAAATTTAGAGAATGCGAATTTACTAAAACATCACGATATCCAATATGAATCTAGACTTCTACGATAATTTTTTTCGTGTGTAAAAGTTATCACTTTTACATTTTACAATTTATCTTGGTTTTTAGAGAATTAGGGCACTGATAACATAAGAAGAGAAGCAAATTTTTATAGATTTAACCAGCAATTGTAATATGTCAAAGAGGAATAGATTTTCTGTTTTATAGGTAATGTTTATTTTTTTTTTTGAAATAATATAAAATGTAAAATTTTAAATAGTTAATTCTTAACTAACAAATAAATAATAAAAAAAAAAAAATATAGACCCAAGCGAATTTAAGACTCCACTTTATTTTGTTCGATATACTTACTACTGTGGGCAAAAAGTAGTAAGACTTTTTAATTTAAATTTCGCACGGAAAACCATTCGTCGAAATATTTTTTTTTTCTATGTTGGTATGACTGTCAGTGACATCTGGAGGCTGTTCGTAAACTCTACATTGTTACGATATTGTCAACAATGACAGTTCTAAATCGTTCTGAAGCTATCATTTATTACGTTTCCATGGACCGAGTTAAGGGTTTCGTTGAGTTTCGTCGAGTTAATAACATGGCGAGCTAATCCCTATCGTTTCCATGCTAAATTTGTTTTTACAGTTCAGGCGGTGTTGTGTTTTTGTCAGTCTTTTTATATTTTAATCTGTTTCGTGAATATTTTAACCCGTATTTATTTTAACTGTATTTATTCTTTATAATAATACTATATTTCTCTCTCTCTCTAGCATTTACATCCCATGAAGGGGATGTAATCCCTCCATCCGTCTCGGTCCATCGCTCTCGTCCTCCAATTTCGACATCCTAATACGAGTAGGTCTTGTTCGACGTCGTCACGCCAGCGCAGTCGGGGTCTTCCTCTACGACGTACTCCGGCTGGTTGTTGATGGAACACTTTGTGAATCATTCGTTGTTGTGGGGACCTTGAAACGTGACCGAGCCATCTCACTCGATTAGATTTGATGAAGCCGATAATATCGCTACCTCCGAGAAGTTGCTTTATTTCGTGGTTCATGCGAATCCGATATTCATTGTTCGCAACTTTAATAGGACCAAAAATTGAACGGATGACCTTCCTTTCGAAGGTAGATAATAATCTACAGTCGTTAGAGGTCATGGTCCAGCTCTCGCTTCCGAAAGTCAGCACAGGTCTTATAAGTGCTTTATAAAGTGCGAGCTTACACGACTGCGATAGGTGTTTAGATCGCAATAATTTTGATTGGGCGTAGAAAACTCGTTGTCCGGCAGCGATTGGGGCTTTTATTTCTGCCTGCATATCATTCAAGGATGTTATAAGTGACCCGAGGTATTTAAAATTTTCGACGCTATCAAAGTTATGGCCGCCAATTTCGAGATTTGCCATGGAGATGTTCCTGGGTGTTGTTTAGAATTTCGTTTTGCTACTGTTCACCTCCAAACCAAGTCTTCTTGCGCAGCGATTGAGCGGTATGAAACTGTCCTTGATGTCGCTAGGTCTTCGGCCAAGAAGCACGATATCATCTGCATATCCAAGAATTTGGCCTGATTTATTGAATATACAATAATACTATATATATAATATATTTTCTGAATACTGAAATTTTTCTTTCGAGAGATAGAATCTCATTTAACCCAACTACTTTCGTTGAGTTAAGGAGGATTAAGAAATTTAACGAAAACTCTAAATCCAACTCGTTTCCATGATGAGATAATCCGAGATAATCCCGGTTAACTCTGTCATGGAAACACCATAATTGTAACAACGAGCACGTGCTTTTTGTCGTTCGTAAACTCGTTTTAACATTGTTACAAATGTCATTCTCAACCCTACTCGAGACTGCCTTTCCAGCTGTCAAAGTATTAATTATGCTACAATCAAGCGAAAAACATATTTTTTTTACATCAATATCAGAACAAAATAATTTTTTAATAAACTTTTTTATGTGGTCAATGTGTTTGATAAAAGTATACTATGCGTATAATTGAGTATTATTTAAAAATTATAATTTTAATACTCGTTTACGAATATCTGGTTTAATAATTATTCCCATATAGAGGAGAATAGAAATTAATTGTCTGTTTTGCGTTTTATTATAGGTTTTTTGTTGTCATCGTCAATCATCTGTAAAATCATTGACATTTGTAACAAAATCATTGTTAAGCACATACGTCATACTAACAATGACAGTTGTAACAATGTTAACAATGTAAAGTTTACGAACAGCCTCCTGTGCCAAATGTTACATCAAAATAATCATTAGTGTTTAGTATACGCATAGAAAAATAAGTGCGGTCTAACTTTGGTACAAGCTAGTTCCATTCTGGTATAGAATTAATTTGTGCTCAAAGTAACAACCAAAGATTTTTTTTAATTTATTTTTTAGTTGGTAACAATTACATTTTGAATTTGAAAACAACGTAAAAACACAACTAAATATATTCAATTAAATAGTAATGTGCTAGAACATTGAATATTTGAATATTATTACAAATCATAACTAATTTTTCGTCTTGTTAACCTTTATGTGACTGAATGGGTACAATTGTACCCAAATACATATTTGAGTCCTAATTTTTTTAGAACACAGTTTCCGTAGGTGGCTGTAACTCACTGACATATATAATTTTATTAATTTTTTCGTGTCGATTTGCTTGTGGAGAAATATAATTTTTTTCTCTATGTACAACAATTTTATAAATAATCGTTTAGCCAAATTCTCTGATAATTTATGTTTGGGTACAACTATACCCATTCCAGTCTGCTAAAGGGGTGTTTTTTATTCAGTCACATAAAGGTTAAGAAAAATTGGATGTCAAAATAACAAAAATCACTTTTATATTTTTATTGCCAACATTTAAAATAATAGTATTCAATAAAAATGCCCTGGTGGTGAACATTAAAACTACAAGTAGAATAGAATAATTCTATACCAGCAGAATAGTTGGTTTAAAATAATTCAAAATTGGAATTACATATATGGGATTGTTGTTGTAAATTTCTCAAAGTAAGACCGCAAAGTTTAACATAGATTTCTCATTTGTATAAAACGAATTAAATTCCTATGTCTTGATTGTATTTGTGACTTTACATTGCTCACAATGTAAAATCACAAATACAATCATGACATTGGAATTTCATTTTTATCTCTCGTTTTATACAAATGAGAAATCTATGGTAAAATTATTTTTCTATGATATACGCTTGTCTTTCTGAAGTACAAAAAGTGCATTCGGCGATTTTTACAATGAGTGAAATTATTCAACAAAGAAGTTCCATTAAATTTTGTGTGCGGAATCAATTTTGTGGTACCGAAACGTTCAGAATGTTGCAAAAGGCCTTCGGTGATAATTGTATATCGCGAGCAAGGTTTTTGATTGGTACTAATTGTTCAAAGAGGGTGGAGAACGTGTTGACGACGAACCACGTATCGACGGCCATCAACATCAACTGATGATCAACACGTTAATAAAATCAAGGAATTGGTGCTCGAGAATCGACGTTAACAGTCAGAGACGTTACTGGCATCGTTGAAATATCGGAAGGATCAGTGAAAACCATTTTGAAAGATTATTTGGGCCTAAGAAAAGTGAAAGCACGATTGGTTCCTAAACCACTAAATTTTTTGGAAAAAGAGCGTCGCGTTAACGTCTGTGAAACAATGCTTTCCTACTACCAGGATGTCATTAAACGTATTATAACTGGCGATGAGTCTTGGATCTATGCTTACGAAACAGACGATCAATCGGCCAAATATCGTGCCAAAGGTGAGCCGAAGCCGAAAAAAACACGTCAAAGCAAGTCAAAAATCAAGGTGATGTTGACAGTTTTCTTCGATTATCGAGGTGTGGTGCACTCCGAATTCCTTCCGATCGGCCAAACTGTCAACAAGGAATACTATTTGAGTGTAATGCGTCGTTTGCGCGAAGCTATTCGTAAAAAGAGGCCGGAATTATGGGTCGACAACTCTCGGTTTTTGCACCACAATAATGCACCTTCTTATACTGCATTGGTTTTACGTGATGTTTTCGCCAAAAAATCCACCCATATCGTTCCGCAACCATCGTATTTGCCTGGTTTAGCTCCGTATGACTTCTGGCTGTTCAGCAAATTCAAATGACCGCTCTGGGGAAACCGTTTTGAGTCAATTGAAGACATTAAACGTGAATCGCTACGCACATTGGTGGCTATTCCGGAAATTGACTTAAACAACTGTTTCGATGATTGGAAAAAACGTTGGCACAAGTGTATTGAGGCCGGGGGGGATTACTTTGAGGGGGACAAAATAGATTTGGAGAAATAAATGAAGAATTTTAAAATTATGAACAAAGTGTTACTATTTTTTGCCCACAGAGTATTATTTATGAATTTTGTGTTATTTAGTTTTCTATATTTCTTATTTGGTTATATATTTCTTATATTTTTTATTTGGTTTTCTATATTTGTGTTATTTAGTTTTCTATATTGAACGACTTAGAATTTAAGTCGTTTATTAACAAATTTAATGTGCTTGTTAATCTGCAAGTTATTAAATCTTAATTTTTTATATTAATAATGGGAGCTGCTTTTCTACGGAAGTGCAACATACAGAATAATTAAGAAGAATTATTAAAGTCGTCCGTGAATTTAATTTGTTTTAAGATTTTTTTCGGCTTTTCGGACAAAATATCATTTTAATGGACACCCATACAATGTTTACGACAATTTTTATCGCAGAAAACAAAGAGGCCATTTATTAACAATATTTCTATCACAAAAGTAGAAAAAATGCACTCCCCTCCCCACGTTTTAACCCCAGGGCACTTGTGTACACAAAGATACACAAACCCTTACAAAAATGAGAACTCCCTTAGGTAGCTTCTTGGCAGCTTGGTTTCGTACTGATAAAAAGTTGGTCTACTCATCAGGTTGCAACGACCAAACTGCAAAAATCCAACTCTTGCTTTGTACCTACTTGCTTTTGTCGTAAACATTGTATGGGTGTCCATAAAATTATATAAAATAAAATAAAATAAAAAATTATCATTGCATTTTCTTCAATACCAAAATTAGCTTATTATTGGTGACGAAATTTTAATTCGGGATGGAGCTAGATTTTCAACTTACGTTTACACTTTTTCGGGATAGCTACACTAGATCCAAGAAACGCGCCATTTTTTAGGGCTGACATTTTTTCGGGCTAACTTCGACTTCAATAACAGTGTCTGAAAAAAGGAAAATTTCGATGGACGGAGGCTTCGAGTTCCAAATTTAAGCACTTACACAGCTTTAAACAAAATTGTAAATGCTTAGCACACATACATATGGCATTGATTATTCCAATCTGACTGACCTCTATTAATTTATAATATAACAATCTGTATTAATTTATAACCACTTGGCCAAAACTTGTTTTGGCTAAATTGCAATTACCACTATACATTTTTTAATTACAAATTAAATTATTAAACTTACCATTATCACCCGTCGTTAACTATATATAGTTAATTAATAATTTTTGTTTGAAATTAAATTTTAAATGCACATATGATAAGATTCTGGTTGTTTTCTCTGTACATACGATTTTTCATTTATATTTATCTATAAGTTAACATCAATGAGAGCAGCAATAAAACAACAAGTAAATAACTCGAATGAAAAATAATCTTAATAACGATTATTTAAATACTTTGTACACGTTTCTATATTAATTATTGTTTAAACATAAACTGCTGAATGCTAGTTTTCATATAAAGAATACTCCCACGTAAATACTCGTTAGGTAGCAAGATACAATTTTTAAATCCCACACTGAATATTTGAACATATGTACATACATATGAATATGAGTAAGTACATTCAATCCTTTAATTTACACTTGAAAATCGAAGTTGTTTCTACCTAGTAATTAATGGTAAAAACACAATGTTTCTGGACTTTTATTATTAATTATTCTTTTATGAATGATACAATATAAATATGTTACTACATATTACATTTAAAATGTTTCAGTAGAGAAAATTGCATTCAAAATATGATTTCCAATTTCGAACGCGACCACCACGCACCGTATTTTTCTTAACAAACGTTAACTCTTGACAAAATCAGCGGTTAATGTGATTATTATATTATTAAAAAATATGATTTAAAACTGATGCACGAAGAAAAAACACTTGCTTTACATTTATAATGCTAATAAATAAACGCATTTGGTACAATTGTGTTATTATTGTTTCTTTCTTTACGAATGACACTTTGACAGTTCTATGAGAAACTTGGCGAAACCGATATTTTCGATAATGAAATTTCTCCTTTTCGAAATATGTAGTGGTATTCTCGTACTACAAATCATAAATGATCAACACTAGCACTAGTACACGACCAAGAAAACCAGAAAAAAATATCGTATGTATACAGGCTTATTGACGATTGTAACATCACGGGTTCCACGTAGCGGAATTTTTTTGAACTATGATAACTACAAATTTTGACATTTATAAATGCATAAATGAAACAAACAATCAGCGACATTCGCGATAATTTATTCGTTTTACTGTGCTAGAATTTTGATCGAACAAATTCTAAATACGGCCCGTTGATTTATATGCTTTTTCTTTTACCCTCCGAATTTGAATGCATAAATGAAATAAACAATTAGCGACATTCGCGATAATTTATTCGTTTTACTGTGCTAGAATTTCGATCGAACAAATTCTAAATACGGTTGATTTATATGCTTTCTCTTTTACTCTTCGAATTTGTGACACTTGACAGTTGCTTACAGTCGTTTCCTTCCTCTTCACCAACAAACTGTTTTTAGTTTGTAGGTGAAGGGAAAGGAAATGAGGAAATAATCAAAGTGTGGAATGGCGAACTCTATAATTTATTCTCCCGCCTCTCAAAAACTTGGTGAGATCAATGCCTTCTAAACTACAGGCCTCTTACTACTCTCATTTTTCGCACATGGCGTCAATTTATGTCAACCGAGATTGCGCAATAATAATGTTAAGATATTTATACTAACAAAACAACTAGAGAAAGCAACAAAAAGGTCGACTTAGCGTGTCGTCATCATTTGGTGTATGCGGCTGTAGTTTAGAAGGCATTGGTGAGATGTCAAAAAAGTAAGACGACGAAAGGACATAACCACCAAAAAACTGAACCGATTTGTGCCAATTCATAATTTTTGATGAATACATTCGCAGAAAACAAACAAATATAACCACAGAAAAATTACACTTACTAATATGGAAATTTAGTAAAGTTATTGGGTTACCTAAAGTTAAGGAATAAGGAGCCTGCATCAGTGTCTGATGTAAGACCTAATGCTCAACTCTCAAACCTTTCAAAAGTGTTTGGAATAATTATTTCTGATCAGATCAAACAATACCTTAATACAAGTAATTTATTAATCTATTTCATCAATGCTACTACCGACAACTATTTCATGATGCGCAAACCCTTTAGGTCGGTGTCGTTTATATCACATTTTTCATCGAGTTTATTTGGGTCAGTTCACACAAAAACGATGTTTGAATTCCGTATTTTGAATTCAGATCAAACAATACCTTAATACAAGTAACGCGCATCTCCAATAGAATTCCTTTAACTTTTTCCTTACAGAAAAGTATGAAAAAAAAAACTTGAGAAAAAAAATTCTCAAGTTTGTTTTTCATACTTTTCTGTAAGGAAAAGGTTAAAGGAATTCTATTGGGGATGCGCTGTAATTTATTAATCTGTCTCATCAATGCTACTACCGACATCTATTTCATGATGCGCAAACCATTTAGGTCGGTGTCGTTTACATCACATTTTTCATCGACCTAATTTAGGTCAGTTCACACAAAAACGTTACCCAACCTAATTTGGGTAACTATAGCCAATATGCAAAGCCAACGGAAGTCCGCTTACATTCACTTGCAAAATCCATACTCTTTCTATGGAAAAAACCATGTAAAGTACGGGGAAATCCATATTACCCTCCAAAGAAGTGTTCCAGTGTGGGAGTGGGTGTGAATCCCGCTTAAAAAGAGAAAAAATCAAAGTCGGGTATATTCCATATACATTTCCGTACTAATTTAACACACATCGCATGCAAATAGAGCAGCTTTCTATAGCAATTTTACATGGGATTCACAGTAATTTTCTATTGAAATTAAAAAGAAATATTTGTTGTAATTTTTATATTTTTATTCACATAATTTAGTACATATTCCTTTTTTGTTTAAATTTTAGAAATCCGCCTATGTAGAGTATTGGTTGATATTTTCACGTCCCATCCAATCCACCTGTTAGATTTTCACACAGCATCTTAAAAAAATAAAACAAAAACATTTATACCACGTTTACACCAGTAGTATAAAAGTATGTACATATATCAAAAAAGTATGGCGATATAAACACCCAAGTATTTTCACTTTCAATTTTTCTGGCGATATTCGTACTTATGTACTAAACTTAGTCTAGTATTTTTCTAAGTTTGAGTTGCAATTTATTAAAATAAAACGTATGAAACATGTCGCGATTATTCGCAACTGGACGAAACTTAATAAAGGAGAATTGTATACATGTATGTGTGAACAAAAGACAAAAAACAAAATGGCGGGAGCGAGGTTGTGCATGAATGTAAAATGCCATATTTGAAAATGTTAGAAGAAAAAGATGGCGGCATTCAAATGTTACAGAGCAAAATAAAAATTTAGGTTTAAAATGAATATTTTTATTTTATTAAATTTGCGGTATAAAAATATACATACATATGTACATATTATATACGAACCTAATTATATTTTAGTTAATTTTTTAATTATTTGTTATTGTTACACAATTTGAAATTATTCTTTGATTGTAATATTAAAAGTTTAAATAATTTTCCAAATAGCTACTATGATTATTGCACATCAAGTTTATTATTTTCGCATTTGTTTTCCACCTAAAAATTTAAAACTGAACTATAAATTAATTAATTTATACAAAAAAATTTTGAATAGATATAAAAATAAATTTTGGTGTAATTTTATTTAAATTAACGCACATCTTTAAATTTTTTTTACAAAATCTCTTTTATAAAATTACCAAACTCATGTCGTGAACATGAAAAATAAAAACAAACCATGTACAATGCTATACACATTACTACGAAAGAAAAATTACGGTAACACAGTATGCAGTAGCACTGCGTGTATGTATACGGCCAAGTAGAAAAACAATATAAAAAATACGGTTTATATGCATGCAGGCCCAAATAATGTAAACACGAAAAAACACTTTCATACGAATGCTATGAAAATTTTCTGTTCAATATTTTTTTTTTGACTTTATTTATCTATATCTCGTAATCGCGGCAAAAAATTAAATTTTCATTCCCCTGAGCACGAACTTTGTTTATTTTCCATTATTTTTGGTAAATTATTTTTTAATTTTAAGGTAAATTTCATTTAGAATTTTACCATTTTCCGGCATGCTGCCTTTTATTTGTTGAACGTCGTATAACACACGATTCAAAGTTTGTGTGTTTGGAAGAAGAGTATTCAAAAATCACTGCGTTTATGTACAAACATAGGCACTATGGTTGATTGTTGAATACTCTTCTTGCATACACACATACTTTGAATCGTGTTTTATACGACTTTCAACAAATAAAAGGCAGCATGCCGGAAAATGGTAAAATTCTAAATGAAATTTACTTTAAAATTAAAAAATAATTTACCAAAAATAATGGAAAATAAACAAAGTTCGTGCTCAGGTATTTCATTCAAATTTAAAATAAACGGCGACTAATTAACACAAATCGAAACGTCAAATACCAATGCGAAATGTCCAGTTGTCACATACGTCTGCTATGATTAAAAAAATATTAATAGTTGAACGTACGTTTTTCTAGCATTTACAATAAATTATATCGAATATGTTTTTCCACTAAAATGTGCGTTTGGTTCCTATCCTGGATAGGACCCAAGCACAAAATTTATCTACATAAAAAATCTATAAAGAAAAATATTTTTGTTTATGGAAAACTAGGAACCAAGCGCAAAATTTATCTACATAAAAAATCTATAAAAAAAAATAATTTTCCGTATAGACAACTGTTTGCAACCAAAACTGCTACACATTTTTTTGAGGATGAAACCAAAAACAAAAAAGTCTATATAAAGATTTTTTGTTAGCAGGACGTTGATAGGTCTCAATAAAACAAATTTTTCTCACATATAAATAAAATAAATTTGGTAATTTGAAAATGAATTTAATAAAATTAATAATAATTAATTCGCAATATACTTATATGGTGAGTATTTTTATAATGTAAAGCAGTTAGTCATATGTTTTTCTAGCAGACTGTTAGAAATTATGTCGATTTTTTTTATGGATAAATTTTGAGCTTGTTTCCTATCCAGGATAGGAACCAAGCACAAAATTTATCTATAAAAAACATCGACATAATTTCTAACAGTCTGCTAGAAAAACATATGACTAACTGCTTTACGTTATAAAAATACTCACCATTTAAGGACATTGCGAAAATTATTATTAATTTTATTAAATTCATTTCCAAATTACCAATTTTTTTTATTTATATGTGAGAAAAATTTATTTTATTGAGACCTATCAACGTCCCTCTAAAAAAAATTTCTTTATATAGACTTTTTTTTTTTGGTTTCACCCCCAAAAAAAATTTGTGGCAGTTTTAGTTGCAATTTTGCAAACAGTTTTGCATAATCAAAAATATTTTTTTTTATAGATTTTTTATGTAGATAAATTTTGTGCTTGGTTCCTACTGAGATTACTATTTAATTAGATATATTTAGTTGTGTTTTCACGTTTTTTTAACTTCAAAATTTAATTGTTCCCACCCAAGTATAACAAAATGGAACTCATTTTGACAGTTCCAACTTTCGTGACATTTTTGAGATATTTCATGGAATCGTGGAACTCGCATAATATCCAGTTCATTGAGTTACGGGTTTTTGTTCCACACTTCATAGTAAAACTTGTAATAAAATGGAACTTGACCGTGGAACTTAGTTCCAACAATTGTTCCTTAAAAATCGAAATAAGTTGGAAGTAGCGATACTTGGGCAACTAATAAACAGCGCATCCCCAATGCAAAATAATTTTTCCTTTAACTTTTTCCTTATGAAGAGCATACCCAATGAATAGGGAAAAGTCAAAGTAAAGCTAACTTCATTTTACAAAATTATTTTTTGTTTACCTGTTATTTTATATTATTATATTATATATTATTTATTACTTTTTCACAGGACACAAAATACAACACTAATTGTTACAATACAAATATGCATTCAATATTTTTTAATTTGTGACAAGCAGAAAAACAACAACAACAACCAATTTTGCAAATGCGGTTTACTTCATTGTATGTCTCATAAGGAAAAAGTTAAAAGTTTCATAACATTTTTCATAAGGAAATCACCAACATAACAAAAAAAATTTTTTTTTTCTCAAAATTTTTTTCATACTTTTCTGTAAGGAAAAAGTTAAAGGAATTTCATTGGGGATGCAGTGTAAATTTTTATTTTTTTTATTTTATTTACTGTCAAAAAAATTTGACTGCGATACTTAAGCTGTTGCTAGCTGTATATGACCAGACAAATATATTTATCAATTATATACTTTATATGTATCCAGTCATAACTTTTTTCGTTACCACCGGGAATCGAACCCGAGACCCTCTATACACACAGCAAGCGTTCTACCCACTGTGTTACAGAGGGCGACAACTAATAAAAATAAGTAAATACAATTCTTGGTTGTTACTTTGAGTACAATATTTAATCTATGGGGTCGATTTTTTGCAAAATTCGACAATAGAGTTAAATTCTGACAGTATACTAGAGATGAAGTTAAGGAATTTATTACCATCTATGGTAAAATTAAATAGAATTAAATTCTATTTCTTACTATCTAAGTGTTTATAAAAAATAAAATGTAAAAAGCAAAGTGATTTGTGATAAAATTATCCTTAATTTAAGTTATAAATCAGAAAAATCTAAGAAACGAATTTTGGTTGTTGTTGGACTTTTTCTTTTTTGTAAACACAATAACATCATATTATGTTAATTACAGTATCGTATTTTTCTTATTTTCATATTCTACGTGCTATTCTTTTCATAATTACTTTTTATTTTGGAATACTATAAGTACAATTTTTGCCGAAAATAAAAACAATTAATGCGTACTATTTTGGAATAAAAATAATTTTGAATTTGTGTAGTTTTTAATTTTGTCGAACAAATTCTAAATACGACCCATTGATTTATATGCTTTCTCTTTTACCCTCCGAATTTGACTCACTTGACAGCTGCTTTCATGCAATCTTTTTTATTTATTCTAATTCTATGTTCAAAATAAACACCAAAAGTTAACTTGGAGTTAACTCGACTCAGAGCAGTGGTATCTAAATACGGGGTACACCCAAAGAATTAAAATTATTGTTACGATTTTGCCTTGTCAATCAAGGTTCGAATCACTGGATTGTGAATAAATACACTGATTCAAATTTTAACTCACACAATTTATTTACACAACACAATTTATTATACAACACGAAATTCACAATTAATTATTACACTTATAACACACTTTTTAATTATCACTTTAATAATCGCTTTAATAATCACTTTAATAATCTTTCTATTTAACCTTCACTGTATCACGTTTAAAATAATACTCAGCATTCCACGTCAACGCGCGCCTTTATATACCAAAATATTTGTTTCTAGAATAATCCTAAATGCGCAGCAAATATGTTAGTATAGAAATACGCCTAAATGTTGAGTATAAATTATAAATGTAATTGAACAATTAATGAAATTAACTTATTCTATTCTATTCTAGGGGTCACCGTAACATTATTTATATTGTTACGATTTTGCCTTGTCAATCAAGGTTCGAATCACTGGATTGTGAATAAATACACTGCTTCAAATTTGAACTTACACAATTTATTTACACAACACAATTTATTATACAACACAAAATTCACAATTAATTATTATAATTATAACACACTTTTTAATTATCACTTTAATAATCGCTTTAATAATCACTTTAATAATCCTTTTATTTAACCTTCACTGTATCACGTTTAAAATAATACTCAGCAATACACGTCAACGCGCGCCTTTATATACCAAAATATTTGTTTCTAGAATAATCCTAAATGCGCAGCAAATATGTTAGTATAAAAATACGCCTAAATGTTTAGTATTTAATCATAAATTAATTAAACAATTAATGAAATTAGCTTATTCTATTCTAATCTAGGTGTCACCGTAACACTACCCCCCACCTAAGCCTGTTCGTCCCGAACAGGATCCAGATCACCTCCTCTGTAGAGCGCCAAACGCTCTAAATGCACCACCTTTGGTTTACCTTTCCGTCCTTTCTGTATGCGATAAACCACGTCGTTCAACTTTTTAATGACAGTGTAAGGTCCTTCCCATGTGGGTTGCAACTTCGGTGATAATCCCTTGTGCCGTTGCGGGTTGTGAAGCCATACCAATTGCCCTTCCTCGAAGCCTTGATTATTTGCTCGTATGTCATATCGAGCTTTCATTCGATCACTTGATATTCGAATTTTCTCCCGTACAAATTGATGTATTTCATTGAGTTCCTCTTTCATCCGGTCGACGTAATCCTGTCCGCATAGAGCTGCTGATGGAACAGCTCCAAACTTTAAATCTCCCGGTAATCGCAGATTGTTCCCAAATATGGTTTTAGCTGGTGTCACTCCTGTTGTGTCATGTACCGCTGATCGGTAGGCCATCAGGAACATCGGTATATGTCGATCCCAGTTACGTTGGTTCCTTTCCACAACTTTTGCTAGATATTCCTCCAATGTGCCATTGAATCTTTCGACCATACCGTCCGACTGTGGGTGTAAAGGCGTCGTCCTTGTTTTATTGATTCCAAGCATCTGACATATCTCCTGAAATACCACCGATTCGAAATTCCTTCCTTGATCCGTGTGAATTTCCATCGGTACACCAAATCTGCTAATCCAATTGTTGACCACGGCATCAGCTATTGTTGTTGTCTCCTGATTGGGTATGGGGTACACTTCCGGCCATTTGCTGAAATAATCCATTATTACTAGCACATATTTATTTCCGCTCTCGGTGGTCGGAAATGGCCCCGCCACGTCCATTGCAATTCTCTCAAATGGTGCCCCGACATTATATTGTTTCATGGTTCCACGGCTTTTTCGTGCTGGTCCCTTTACTGCCGCACATTGGTCACATCTTCGACACCATTCTACTACTGACTGTCTACATCCGGACCAGTAGAAACGTTGACGAATTTTGGCTAATGTTTTATTAATCCCTAGGTGACCTCCACTTGCTCCTCCATGATACTCCTTGAGGATTTCCGCTATCCGATCTTTTGGCACCACTACCAACAATTGTTTTACTTTACCATCAGTGCTTTCCCACTTTCGTTTTAAACATCCATTTTCTATGTGGAGGCTATCCCATTGAGCCCAATAAGCTTTCACAATGGGAGTTTTGTCAGCTATCTCACTCCATGTGGGCCGGTGTTCCTTTTCCTTATGTTCCATGATGAATGACAGGTCAGCATCCCGTAATTGCTCTTTCTTGATCATTTCATCAGTCCATTCCTCATCAGGTAGCACTTGCATAAGCCGAATATCAATGATGTTTTCCTTACCCTCCACACGCCCACAATGATTGCATTCCACGGGACATGGTCTTCTTGATAATGCGTCGGCATTTCCATGTGCGGTTCCCTTTCGATGTTCAATTTGGAAATCGTAGCTTTGCAAACGTTCGATCCAACGTGCTACTTGTCCCTCTGGATTTTTGAATTGTAACAACCAGCGCAAAGCTCCATGATCCGTCCGTAGAAGAAATTTTTGGCCATAGAGGTACTTATGGAAGTGCTTAACACATTCCACTATAGCCAACAACTCTTTCCGTGTTACACAATAATTCCGTTCCGGTTTTGATAACATCTTGGAGTAATATGCAATAACTCGCTCCTCACCATTTGTTGCCTGTGATAATACTCCTCCTATACCGTCATTACTTGCATCGGTGTCCAAAATGAATTTAACGTTGGGTATAGGGTATGCGAGGATTGGTGCCTCGCATAATCGACGTCTTAGTTCCACAAATGCCTCTTCCTGTTCATCCTTCCATTCGAATGCCTTGTTCTTCCTGGTTAACTCGTGTAAACTCTTCGCAATATTGGCGAATCCTGGCACGAATCGTCTATAATAGGTGCACAATCCAAGGAAGCTCCGTAATTCATGTAAATTTTTAGGTCGTGGCCATTCCTTCACCGCTGCGATCTTATCTTCATCGGTATGGATTCCATTGGTTGTTACCTTATGACCCAAATATTTTACTTCGGTCCTGAATAGTTTACATTTCTTTGGGCTTAGCTTCAATCCGGCGGCCTGTATCCGATCCAAAACCTCTGCTAAATTCCTTAAATGCTCGTCGAAATCCTTGCCCATGACGATGATGTCGTCCAAATATACGAGGCACGTCCTCCAATGTAATCCCTTTAGCACGCGCTCCATTAGCCGTTCAAAAGTCGCAGGGGCGTTACATAATCCGAATGGCATAACGTTAAATTGCCATAATCCGTTACCCACACTGAATGCCGTTTTCTCGCGATCTTCCTCCTGGACTTCCACTTGCCAATAGCCGCTTTGCAGATCTAATGTCGAAAATATTCGAGCACCCGATAATGTGTCTAACGTGTCATCGATCCTTGGCAATGGGTAACTATCCTTTTTCGTCACAGCATTTAATTTTCGGTAATCCACGCAGAATCTCATGGTACCATCCTTTTTCTCGACTAACACCACTGGTGAACTCCATGGACTGCTTGATGTTTCGATTACCCCTGCTGCTTGCATATCTTTTACCATTCGATCCACTTCTCCTTGCTTTGCCAATGGTAATCTCCTGGGTGGTTGTCGAATCGGCGTTTCTGCTCCTGTATCTATTCGATGTTTTACCATTGCGGTTCTCCCATTATTGTCCGGTGTACTGCAGAATATTGGCATGTACCGCTCGAGCAATTGTTTTGCCAAATTTTTCTGTTCCTTAGTAAGATCTTCGGTCCATTTCTCCATGAGTTGTTCTACAACCTCTTTCTGCCCTTGCGAGTTAGTCGTATTAATCGGATTTTTCTGCTCGCACTTCACAATCGCCGATATTTCTTCGCATTTTCCGATTATTGTCCCTTTCTTGATGGTTTTCGTCTTATCCGAGAGATTTAGAGTCCTAATTGGTACTCTATTATCGCTGTCTGGTTTTACTAAAACTTTCCCGATCATAATTTCTCTGGCTCCGCTCTCCGCTTCATTGGCTTCCACAACCCACAACCTGGGTGACCCAGAACCTCCCTCCAATCTTGCCCATACTATTGTTTCCGAGTTCGGTGGCAGCTTCTCCCGATGATCCATTATAATTTGCCTGGTCGTTTCTCCTATAACGGCGCTAACGTGAAGTGGCAGCTCAATATTATCGTAGGTTAATACACCCCGTCCAACATCCACCACGAAACCATTCGTTCTCATGAAGTCCATTCCCAAGATGACTTCGTCTACAATATCTGCAACCAGCACCTCGTGTTGAAAGTGATTTCGTCCAATCCTTATTTTTACGACCTTTTTCCCTTTTATTGCTGAATTTTCTCCAGTCGCCGTTCGTAATTTAATGCCATTAGCTGGTTCCATAATTCCATCGATAATATCCTCACGAACAATCGTATGTGTTGCTCCCGTATCCAGCGTGATCATGCATTTCTTCCCATCAATATCGGCTTCAATTGTTAAGCTGTCACCGTTCCTTGCTATTCTCGAAACATGGATGGAGGTTGTGGGGCAATCGGTTATGGGAGTCAGCTTCTGCCCCTGCAAACTGACTCTTTTTAGTTTAACGACTCCGCTGTCGTCTGACCCGCCTTTCTGGATTCTATCTGCTCCTCGTTTGATCTGCGCTTCATAGGAGATGGCGACCTTGCTCGTTTCTTCTTAATCTCCCAACAGTCCCGTGAGATGTGACCCATTCTATCACATACCCAGCATTTAATCCTGCCACTTCCATCTCTGAACCTTGGCGTAGTCCGCTCGGTGTCTATTCTGGAATCAATCTCCACTCGACGAATTTTCATTGCTGGTTTGATAATGGTTTGCGCAGTTTCGTTTGTTAACGCACAAGCGATGGTTTCCGTGAAAGTTGCCTTAGGTGACAACATCACCGCTCTGCGCGTCTCAGGATCTCGAATACCGTCAATGAATGCATCTATTTTAATTCGCTCCATGTAATCGGCCGACATATTTGAATGTGCTAAATGCGCGAGCCGCTCAATTGCCGATGAAAATTCCTGTAGCGATTCTCCTCCTCTTTGGTATCGACCCTTCAATTCCATGCGATAGATTTCTCGTTTGTGGTCACTTCCGTATTTTCGATCTAACGCCTTCATAATTCCGATGTAAACGTTCCGTTCTTGCTCGGGAATGATTTGTAGTGTTTCTGCCGCTTCGCCTTTAAGAGCCACAATTAACGCTGCAACACATTGTTCTTCAGTCCACTGATTTTGCTTAATGGCCGTTTCGAATTGGAACTTAAAAATACTGAAGGATGTTGTTCCATCAAACGTTGGTGGTTTTATCTTAACTGCGTTAACCGTCTGAATCACTTGATGTGTCGTTCCATTCACTTTAACATCTTGGAGCTCCTTCTCGAGACGTTGAACCTCCCCTTTAACATTTTGAATTTCTGCGTGTACTTCTGTTTGCAGTTTTTCCACTTTACCGTGTAGTGTAGAAGATAACTCCAGAAACTTCTCGTCCATTTTCTTTTGACCAACTTCTATTTGGTTTTTAATGTCCGCTCCTTGTTGCTCCATCTTCTGTTTAATGTCCGCTCCTTGTTGCTCCATTTGTACCATCTTCTGCTTCATTTCCTGGTTCGATTGTTTAATGTCCGCCCCTTGTTGCTCCACTTGTAACATCTGCTGTTTCATTTGATGTTTCATGTCCGCCCCTTGTTGTTCCATCGATTGTTTAATTCCACCCAACTGTTGTCCCATCATTTGATTCATAGCAGCCATCAACTGCGATAAATCGAAACTTCCGGATGGGTTTTGTGTTGTTCCGACCATCGTTTGTTCTTCCTTTTCTTTCTTGTCCACACTGATCTCATCCGTGTTGTCCTCCTCGAAATCATACACATCTGGATTTAAACCGTCCTTCTCCATGGCCTCACGTAGTCGCTCCACCAAACTAGCTTTTGTGCCTTCACTAGCCAAACCTCGCTGCTTCAGTTGCTCCTTTAATTGCGCAAGCTTTAATTCGTAGAGAATCATTTTTCTTATTATTCACAATCCCACCGCTGTCACCAATTGTTACGATTTTGCCTTGTCAATCAAGGTTCGAATCACTGGATTGTGAATAAATACACTGCTTCAAATTTGAACTTACACAATTTATTTACACAACACAATTTATTATACAACACAAAATTCACAATTAATTATTATAATTATAACACACTTTTTAATTATCACTTTAATAATCGCTTTAATAATCACTTTAATAATCCTTTTATTTAACCTTCACTGTATCACGTTTAAAATAATACTCAGCAATACACGTCAACGCGCGCCTTTATATACCAAAATATTTGTTTCTAGAATAATCCTAAATGCGCAGCAAATATGTTAGTATAAAAATACGCCTAAATGTTTAGTATTTAATCATAAATTAATTAAACAATTAATGAAATTAGCTTATTCTATTCTAATCTAGGTGTCACCGTAACAATATAGAATTCATGAGAGTAGCTGTCAAACGAGTCAAATTCGGAGGGTAAAAGAGAAAGCATCTAAATCAATGGGATTACAAAAACAAGAAACCAATCTAATCACCCCACGCCAACAACCAAAATTGTTTTCTTAATTTTTTCTGATTTATAACATAAAGTAAGGATAAATTTATCACAAATCACTAGTTTCTTAGCACAATTTACATTTTACTTTATACAAACACTTATAGATGGTAAAATATTCTTTTTCGAATTTTTCGATGCGTATTTAGCAATATTTCACAAGACACTTCATTTTATTTAAAATTGTTTATAATTTTGATTATCAAATGATGCACTAGCACGCACTATTACATAAACCACTAATTATTTTATAATTTTTTTATTATTTTAGTGAATTTTAATTAATAATTTTATAACCACAAAATTAAGTCGTCAACATACGTTGTCACTGCGCATAAAAACAAACATCTGATTTGGGGTTTTTCATTTTGAGATATGAGTAAGCCACATGCTTTTTTATATAACCATCCTGTTCCCACGTGACTTAAAAGAGATAGTAAATATTATATTAATTTTTATATGGGAAAAAAATAGTTGCTGCTCTTCAGTATTTTCCTCTAAGGGTACACCACAAAATAGTCAATAGTCAATTTTACGATTTTAATAACTTAATCTTGCAGGTTTTTAATTCCAAATAATTGTTTGTTTTATTTATTGTTGCAAAATAGACCAAAAATTTAAATAAATATATAAATAAAATAAATACATATTTTATTTATATATTTATTTAAATTTTTGATCTATTTTGCAACGATCTATTATTAGCGATTTAAATTAAAATATTGTTATATATTGTTAGGTGAAGGGATATTTTATTATTACTTAAAGCAATTATAATTCTATATAGTATACTGTCGAATTACTCTAGGTGAAGGCAAATATCCACTTGATAATATCCTAATTATTAAACGTATTCACAGGTCCTGTTCAGTAACATGTACTTTAGTGTACCAAGTACTGTTTTGTGATGTACTGTTTTTATCGGTCCTGTTCCGTACCATGTACTGTTTTGTGATGTCCTGTTTTGAAATGTGCTATAGTGAACGGCTTCGCTAAATACGAAAGCATGTTTTTTGTGATTTTTTCCGAATTTAATTTATTAAGTTTTCTCTAAAATTAATTGCATTTATCTAGACATTTTTTAAATTTTTTGGACTCGAACCAAAGATAATTCTGCCAATATAAACACTAGAGCATATAAATACTAACTCTATAAGACAAACGGCCATAAAAAATCGTGACAACATAGGTAAAAATTGTTAGATGGCATTCTCGAGTCGACTATACTATTCGAATATGGGATACGTAACCACAAAAGTTACAAGGAAATGTAATTAAGACTCGAGTGGAAGGTGGGCTCATAACATCGCCTTCATCATGTACTTATAATCGGGAAGGCACAATAGTCGCGGTTGGTTGCTTAGATAGATCGATGCAAATGTGGGGTACGCAAAAAAATGTGTGACGAAACCATGAAATTATGGCATATGCCATTTCTCAAAAAACCACTATAGTTTTTACGGATTTATTTTCCCGCTACGATACGACCAATTGCTGCTGTTTACTAGACGATGGAATAATTGTGACAGGTGAAAGCCTCGGCAAAAACCGAGATAATGCTAATATAATATTGTTACGATTTTGCCTTGTCAATCAAGGTTCGAATCACTGGATTGTGAATAAATACACTGCTTCAAATTTGAACTTACACAATTTATTTACACAACACAATTTATTATACAACACAAAATTCACAATAAATTATTACAATTATAACACACTTTTTAATTATCACTTTAATAATCGCTTTAATAATCACTTTAATAATCTTTCTATTTAACCTTCACTGTATCACGTTTAAAATAAAACTCATAATTCCACGTCAACGCGCGCCTTTATATACCAAAATATTTGTTTCTAGAATAATCCTAAATGCGCAGCAAATATGTTAGTATAGAAATGACGCCTAAATGTTGTTTCTAAATTATAAATGTAATTGAACAATTAATGAAATTAACTTATTCTATTCTATTCTAGGTGTCACCGTAACACTACCCCCCACCTAAGCCTGTTCGTCCCGAACAGGATCCAGATCACCTCCTCTGTAGAGCGCCAAGCGCTCTAAATGCACCACCTTTGGTTTACCTTTCCGTCCTTTCTGTATGCGATAAACCACGTCGTTCAACCTTTTAATGACAGTGTAAGGGCCTTCCCATGTGGGTTGCAACTTCGGTGATAATCCCTTCTGCCGTTGCGGGTTGTGAAGCCATACCAATTGCCCTTCCTCGAAGCCTTGATTATTTGCTCGTATGTCATAACGAGCTTTCATTCGATCACTTGATATTCGAATTTTCTCCCGTACAAATTGATGTATTTCATTAAGTTCTTTCATCCGGTCGACGTAATCCTGTCCGCATAGAGCTGCTGATGGAACAGCCCCAAACTTTAAATCTCCCGGTAATCGCAGATTGTTCCCAAATATGGTTTTAGCTGGTGTCACTCCTGTTGTGTCATGTACCGCTGATCGGTAGGCCATCAGGAACATTGGTATATGTCGATCCCAGTTGCGTTGGTTCCTTTCCACAACCTTTGCTAGAAGTTCCTCCAATGTACCATTGAATCTTTCCACCATACCGTCCGATTGTGGGTGTAAAGGCGTCGTTCTAGTTTTATTGATTCCAAGCATCTGACATATCTCCTGAAATACCACCGATTCGAAATTCCTTCCTTGATCCGTGTGAATTTCCATAGGTACACCAAATCTGCTAATCCAATTGTTGACCACGGCATCAGCTATTGTTGTTGTCTCCTGATTGGGTATGGGGTACACTTCCGGCCATTTGCTGAAATAATCCATTATTACTAGCACATATTTATTTCCGCTCTCGGTGGTCGGAAATGGTCCCGCCACATCCATTGCAATTCTCTCAAATGGTGCCCCGACATTATATTGTTTCATGGTTCCGCGGCTTTTTCGTGCTGGTTCCTTTACTGCCGCACATTGGTCACATCTTCGACACCATTCTACTACTGACTGTCTACATCCGGACCAGTAGAAACGTTGTCGAATTTTGGCCAATGTTTTATTAATCCCTAGGTGACCTCCACTTGCTCCTCCATGATACTCCTTGAGGATTTCCGCTATCCGATCTTTTGGCACCACTACTAACAATTGTTTTACTTTACCATCCGTGCTTTCCCACTTTAGATTTAAACATCCATTTTCTATGTGGAGGCTATCCCATTGAGCCCAATAAGCTTTTACAATGGGAGTTTTGTCAGCTATCTCACTCCATGTGGGCCGGTGTTCCTTTTCCTTATGTTTCATGATGAATGACAGGTCAGCATCCCGTAATTGCTCCTTCTTGATCATTTCATCAGTCCATTCTTCATCAGGTAGCACTTGCATGAGCCGAATATCGATGATGTTTTCCTTACCCTCCACACGCCCACAATGCTTGCATTCCACGGGACATGGCCTTCTTGATAATGCGTCGGCATTTCCATGTGCGCTTCCCTTCCGATGTTCAATTTGAAAATCGTAGCTTTGCAAACGTTCGATCCAACGTGCTACTTGTCCCTCTGGATTTTTGAATTGTAACAACCAGCGCAAAGCTCCATGATCCGTCCGTAGAAGAAATTTTTGGCCATAGAGGTACTTATGGAAGTGCTTAACACATTCCACTATAGCCAACAACTCTTTCCGTGTTACACAATAATTCCGTTCCGGTTTTGATAACATCTTGGAGTAATATGCAATAACTCGCTCGTCACCATTTGTTGCCTGTGATAATACTCCTCCTATACCATCATTACTTGCATCGGTGTCCAAAATGAATTTAACGTTGGGTACAGGGTATGCGAGGATTGGTACTTCGCATAATCGTCGTCTTAGTTCCACAAATGCCTCTTCTTGATCATCCTTCCATTCGAATGCCTTGTTCTTCCTGGTTAACTCGTGTAAACTCTTTGCAATATTGGCGAATCCTGGCACGAATCGTCTATAATAGGTGCACAATCCAAGGAAGCTCCCTAATTCATGTAAGTTTTTAGGTCGTGGCCATTCCTTCACTGCTGCGATCTTGTCTTCATCGGTATGGATTCCATTGGTTGTTACCTTATGACCCAAATATTTTACTTCCGTTCTAAATAGTTTGCATTTCTTTGGGCTTAGCTTCAATCCGGCGGCTTGTATCCGATCCAAAACCTCTGCCAAATTCCTTAAATGCTCGTCGAAATCCTTGCCCATAACGATGATGTCGTCCAAATATACGAGGCACGTCTTCCAATGTAATCCCTTTAGCACGCGCTCCATTAGCCGTTCAAAAGTCGCAGGGGCGTTACATAATCCGAATGGCATAACGTTAAATTGCCATAATCCGTTACCCACACTGAATGCCGTTTTCTCGCGATCTTCCTCCTGGACTTCCACTTGCCAATAGCCGCTTTGCAGATCTAATGTCGAAAATATTCGAGCACCCGATAATGTGTCTAACGTGTCATCGATCCTTGGCAATGGGTAACTATCCTTTTTCGTCACAGCATTTAATTTTCGATAATCCACGCAGAATCTCATGCTACCATCCTTTTTCTCGACTAACACCACTGGTGAACTCCATGGACTGCTTGATGTTTCGATTACCCCTGCTGCTTGCATATCTTTTACCATTCGATCCACTTCTCCTTGCTTTGCCAATGGTAATCTCCTGGGTGGTTGGCGAATCGGCATTTCTGCTCCTGTATCTATTCGATGTTTAATCATTGTGGTTCTCCCATTATTGTCCGATGTACTGCAGAATATTGGCATGTACCGCTCGAGCGGCCCCGACATTATATTGTTTCATGGTTCCGCGGCTTTTTCGTGCTGGTCCCTTTACTGCCGCACATTGGTCACATCTTCGACACCATTCTACTACTGACTGTCTACATCCGGACCAGTAGAAACGTTGTCGAATTTTGGTCAATGTTTTATTAATCCCTAGGTGACCTCCACTTGCTCCTCCATGATACTCCTTGAGGATTTCCGCTATCCGATCTTTTGGCACCACTACCAACAATTGTTTTACTTTACCATCCGTGCTTTCCCACTTTCGTTTTAAACATCCATTTTCTATGTGGAGGCTATCCCATTGAGCCCAATAAGCTTTTACAATGGGAGTTTTGTCAGCTATCTCACTCCATGTGGGCCGGTGTTCCTTTTCCTTATGTTTCATGATGAATGATAGGTCAGCATCCCGTAATTGCTCCTTCTTGATCATTTCATCAGTCCATTCCTCATCAGGTAGCACTTGCATAAGCCGAATATCGATGATGTTTTCCTTACCCTCCACACGCCCACAATTCTTGCGTTCCGCGGGACATGGTCTTCTTAATAACGCATCGGCATTTTTATGTGCACTTCCCTTCCGATGTTCAATATCGGCTTCAATTGTTAAGCTGTCACCGCTCCTTGCTATTCTCGAAACATGGATGGAGGTTGTGGGGCAATCGGTTATGGGAGTCAGCTTCTGCCCCTGCAAACTGACTCTTTTTAGTTTAACGACTACGCTGTCGTCTGACCCTCCTTTCTGGATTCTATCTGCTCCTCCTTTGGTCTACGCTTCATAGGAGGTGGCGACCTTGCTCGTTTCTTCTTAATCTCCCAACAGTCCCGTGAGATGTGACCCATTCTATCACATACCCAGCATTTAATCCTGCCACTTCCATCTCTTGTCCTTGGCGTAGCCCGCGCGGTGTCTATTCTGGAATCAATCTCCACTCGACGAATTTTCATTGCTGGTTTGATGATGGTTTGCGCAGTTTCGTTTGTTAACGCACAAGCGATGGTTTCCGTAAAAGTTGCCTTAGGTGACAACATCACCGCTCTGCGCGTCTCGGGATCTCGAATACCGTCAATGAATGCATCCATTTTAATTCGCTCCATGTAATCGGCCGACATATTTGAATGGGCTAAATGCGCGAGCCGCTCAATTGCCGATGAAAATTCCTGTAGCGATTCTCCTCCTCTTTGGTATCGACCCTTCAATTCCATGCGATAGATTTCTCGTTTGTGGTCACTTCCGTATTTTCGATCTAACGCCTTCATAATTCCCATGTAAACGTTCCGTTCTTGCTCGGGAATGATTTGTAGTGTTTCTGCCGCTTCGCCTTTAAGAGCCACAATTAATGCTGCAACACATTGTTCTTCCGTCCACTGATTTTGCTTAATCGCAGTTTCGAATTGGAACTTAAAAATACTGAAGGAAGTTGTTCCATCAAATGTTGGTGGTTTTATCTTAACTGCGTTAACTGTCTGGATCACTTGACCTGTTGTTCCATTTGACTTGACATCTTGGAGCTCCTTCTAGAGACGTTTAACTTCCGTTTGAAAATCTTGTTTAACCGATTCAAATTTTTGTTGAACCGTCCCTTTAACATTTTGAATTTCTGCGTGTACTTCTGTTTGCAATTTTTCCACTTTACCGTGTAGTGTAGAAGATAACTCCAGAAACTTCTCGTTCATTTTCTTTTGACCAACTTCTATTTGGTTTTTAATGTCCGCTCCTTGTTGCTCCATTTGTACAATCTTCTGTTTAATTTCCTGGTTCGATTGTTTAATGTCGGCCCCTTGTTGCTCCACTTGTAACATCTGCTGTTTCATTTGATGTTTAATTTCCGCCCCTTGTTGCGTCAACTGTTGTCCCATCATATTCATAGCAGCCATCAACTGCGATAAATCGAAACTTCCAGATGGGTTTTGTGTTGTTCCGACCATCGTTTGTTCTTCCTTTTCTTTCTTGTCCACACTGATCTCATCCGTGTTGTCCTCCTCGAAATCATACACATCTGGATTTAAACCGTCCTTCTCCATGGCCTGACGTAGTCGCTCCACCAAACTAGCTTTTGTGCCTTCACTAGCCAAACCTCGCTGCTTCAGTTGCTCCTTTAATTGCGCAAGCTTTAATTCGTAGAGAATCATTTTCCTTATTATTCACAATCCCACCGCTGTCACCAATTGTTACGATTTTGCCTTGTCAATCAAGGTTCGAATCACTGGATTGTGAATAAATACACTGCTTTAAATTTTAACTCACACAATTTATTTACACAACACAATTTATTATACAACACGAAATTCACAATTAATTATTACACTTATAACACACTTTTTAATTATCACTTTAATAATCGCTTTAATAATCACTTTAATAATCTTTCTATTTAACCTTCACTGTATCACGTTTAAAATAATACTCAGCATTCCACGTCAACGCGCGCCCTTATATACCAAAATATTTGTTTCTAGAATAATCCTAAATGCGCAGCAAATATGTTAGTATAGGAATACGCCTAAATGTTGAGTATAAATTATAAATGTAATTGAACAATTAATGAAATTAACTTATTCTATTCTATTCTAGGTGTCACCGTAACACTACAGTACTGTTACGATTTTGCCTTGTCAATCAAGGTTCGAATCACTGGATTGTGAATAAATACACTGCTTCAATTTTAACTTACACAATTTTATTTACACAACACAATTTATTATACAACACAAAATTCACAATTAATTATTATAATTATAACACACTTTTTAATTATCACTTTAATAATCGCTTTAATAATCACTTTAATAATCACTTTAATAATCTTTCTATTTAACCTTCACTGTATCACGTTTAAAATAATACTCAGCATTCCACGTCAACGCGCGCCCTTATATACCAAAATATTTGTTTCTAGAATAAACCTAAATGCGCAGCAAATATGTTAGTATAGAAATACGCCTAAATGTTGAGTATAAATTATAAATGTAATTGAACAATTAATGAAATTAACTTATTCTATTCTATTCTAGGTGTCACCGTAACACTACCCCCCACCTAAGCCTGTTCGTCCCGAACAGGATCCAGATCACCTCCTCTGTAGAGCGCCAAACGCTCTAAATGCACCACCTTTGGTTTACCTTTCCGTCCTTTCTGTATGCGATAAACCACGTCGTTCAACCTTTTAATGACAGTGTAAGGTCCTTCCCATGTGGGTTGCAACTTCGGTGATAATCCCTTGTGCCGTTGCGGGTTGTGAAGCCATACCAATTGTCCTTCCTCGAAGCCTTGATTATTTGCTCGTATGTCATATCGAGCTTTCATTCGATCACTTGATATTCGAATTTTCTCCCGTACAAATTGATGTATTTCATTGAGTTCCTCTTTCATCCGGTCGACGTAATCCTGTCCGCATAGAGCTGCTGATGGAACAGCTCCAAACTTTAAATCTCCTGGTAATCGCAGATCGTTCCCAAATATGGTTTTAGCTGGTGTCACTCCTGTTGTGTCATGTACCGCTGATCGGTAGGCCATCAGGAACATTGGTATATGTCGATCCCAGTTGCGTTGGTTCCTTTCCACAACTTTTGCTAGATATTCCTCCAATGTGCCATTGAATTTTTCCACCATACCGTCCGACTGTGGGTGTAAAGGCGTCGTCCTTGTTTTATTGATTCCAAGCATCTGACATATCTCCTGAAATACCACCGATTCGAAATTCCTTCCTTGATCCGTGTGAATTTCCATAGGTACACCAAATCTGCTAATCCAATTGTTGACCACGGCATCAGCTATTGTTGTTGTTTCCTGATTGGGTATGGGGTACACTTCCGGCCATTTGCTGAAATAATCCATTATTACTAGCACATATTTATTTCCGCTCTCGGTGGTCGGAAATGGCCCCGCCACATCCATTGCAATTCTCTCAAATGGTGCCCCGACATTATATTGTTTCATGATTCCACGGCTTTTTCGTGCTGGTCCCTTTACTGCCGCACATTGGTCACATCTTCGACACCATTCTACTACTGACTGTCTACATCCGGACCAATAGAAACGTTGTCGAATTTTGGCTAATGTTTTATTAATCCCTAGGTGACCTCCACTTGCTCCTCCATGATACTCCTTGAGGATTTCCGCTATCCGATCTCTTGGCACCACTACCAACAATTGTTTTACTTTACCATCCGTGCTTTCCCACTTTCGTTTTAAACATCCATTTTCTATGTGGAGGCTATCCCATTGAGCCCAATATGCTTTTACAATGGGAGTTTTGTCAGCTATCTCACTCCATGTGGGCCGGTGTTCTTTTTCCTTATGTTTCATGATGAATGATAGGTCAGCATCCCGTAATTGCTCCTTCTTGATCATTTCATCAGTCCATTCCTCTTCAGGTAGCACTTGCATAAGCCGAATATCGATGATGTTTTCCTTACCCTCCACACGCCCACAATGCTTGCATTCCACGGGACATGGCCTTCTTGATAATGCGTCGGCATTTCCATGTGCGCTTCCCTTCCGATGTTCAATTTGGAAATCGTAGCTTTGCAAACGTTCGATCCAACGTGCTACTTGTCCCTCTGGATTTTTGAATTGTAACAACCAGCGCAAAGCTCCATGATCCGTCCGTAGAAGAAATTTTTGGCCATAGAGGTACTTATGGAAGTGCTTAACACATTCCACTATAGCCAACAACTCTTTCCGTGTTACACAATAATTCCGTTCCGGTTTTGATAACATCTTGGAGTAATATGCAATAACTCGCTCTTCACCATTTGTTGCCTGTGATAGTACTCCTCCTATACCGTCTTACTTGCATCGGTGTCCAAAATAAATTTAACGTTGGGTATAGGGTATGCGAGGATTGGTGCTTTGCATAATCGACGTCTTAGTTCCACAAATGCCTCTTCCTGTTCATCCTTCCATTCGAATGCCTTGTTCTTCCTGGTTAACTCGTGTAAACTCTTTGCAATATTGGCGAATCCTGGCACGAACCGTCTATAATAGGTACACAATCCAAGGAAGCTCCGTAATTCATGTAAGTTTTTAGGTCGTGGCCATTCCTTCACTGCTGCGATCTTGTCTTCATCGGTATGGATTCCATTGGTTGTTACCTTATGACCCAAATATTTTACTTCCGTTCTAAATAGTTTGCATTTCTTTGGGCTTAGCTTTAATCCGGCCGCTTGTATCCGATCCAAAACCTCTGTTAAATTCCTTAAATGCTCGTCGAAATCCTTGCCCATAACGATGATGTCATCCAAATATACGAGGCACGTCCTCCAATGTAATCCCTTTAGCACGCGCTCCATTAGCCGTTCAAAAGTCGCAGGGGCGTTACATAATCCGAATGGCATAACGTTAAATTGCCATAATCCATTACCCACACTGAATGCCGTTTTCTCGCGATCTTCCACCTGGACTTCCACTTGCCAGTAGCCGCTTTGCAGATCTAATGTTGAAAATATTCGAGCTCCCGATAATGTGTCTAACGTGTCATCGATCCTTGGCAATGGGTAACTATCCTTTTTCGTCACAGCATTTAATTTTCGATAATCCACGCAGAATCTCATGCTACCATCCTTTTTCTCGACTAACACCACTGGTGAACTCCATGGACTGCTTGATGTTTCGATTACCCCTGCTGCTTGCATATCTTTTACCATTTGATCCACTTCTCCTTGCTTTGCCAATGGTAATCTCCTGGGTGGTTGTCGAATCGGCGTTTCTGCTCCTGTATCTATTCGATGTTTTACCATTGCGGTTCTCCCATTATTGTCCGGTGTACTGCAGAATATTGGCATGTACCGCTCGAGCAATTGTTTTGCCAAATTTTTCTGTTCCTTAGTAAGATCTTCGGTCCATTTCTCCATGAGTTGTTCTACAACCTCTTTCTGCCCTTGCGAGTTAGTCGTATTAATCGGATTTTTCTGCTCGCACTTCACAATCGCCGATATTTCTTCGCATTTTCCGATTATTGTCCCTTTCTTGATGGTTTTCGTCTTATCCGAGAGATTTAGAGTCCTAATTGGTACTCTATTATCGCTGTCTGGTTTCACTAAAACTTTCCCGATCATAATTTCTCTGGCTCCGCTCTCCGCTTCATTGGCCTCCACAACCCACAACCTGGGTGACCCAGAACCTCCCTCCAATCTTGCCCATACTATTGTTTCCGAGTTCGGTGGCAGCTTCTCCCGATGATCCATTATAATTTGCCTGGTCGTTTCTCCTATAACGGCGCTAACGTGAAGTGGAAACTCGATATTATCGTAGGTTAATACACCCTGTCCAACATCCACCACGAAGCCATTCGTTCTCATGAAGTCCATTCCCAAGATGACTTCGTCTACAATATCTGCAACCAGCACCTCGTGTTGAAAGTGATTTCGTCCAATCCTTATTTTTACGACCTTTTTCCCTTTTATTGCTGAATTTTCTCCAGTCGCCGTTCGTAATTTAATGCCATTAGCTGGTTCCATAATTCCATCGATAATATCCTCACGAACAATCGTATGTGTTGCTCCCGTATCCAGCGTGATCATGCATTTCTTCCCATCAATATCGGCTTCAATTGTTAAGCTGTCACCGTTCCTTGCTATTCTCGAAACATGGATGGAGGTTGTGGGGCAATCGGTTATGGGAGTCAGCTTCTGCCCCTGCAAACTGACTCTTTTTAGTTTAACGACTCCGCTGTCGTCTGACCCGCCTTTCTGGATTCTATCTGTTCCTCGTTTGATCTGCGCTTCATAGGAGATGGCGACCTTGCTCGTTTCTTCTTAATCTCCCAACAGTCCCGTGAGATGTGACCCATTCTATCACATACCCAGCATTTAATCCTGCCACTTCCATCTCTGAACCTTGGAGTAGCCCGCACAGTGTCCATTCTGGAATCAATCTCCACTCGACGAATTTTCATTGCTGGTTTGATGATGGTTTGCGCAGTTTCGTTTGTTAACGCACAAGCGATGGTTTCCGTGAAAGTTGCCTTAGGTGACAACATCACCGCTCTGCGCGTCTCAGGATCTCGAATACCGTCAATGAATGCATCTATTTTAATTCGCTCCATGTAATCGGCCGACATATTTGAATGGGCTAAATGCGCGAGCCGCTCAATTGCCGATGAAAATTCCTGAAGCGATTCTCCTCCTTTTTGGTATCGACCCTTCAATTCCATGCGATAGATTTCTCGTTTGTGATCACTTCCGTATTTTCGATCTAACGCCTTCATAATTCCCATGTAAACGTTCCGTTCCTGCTCGGGAATGATTTGTAGTGTTTCTGCCGCTTCGCCTTTAAGAGCCACAATTAACGCTGCAACACATTGTTCTTCAGTCCACTGATTTTGCTTAATCGCCGTTTCGAACTGGAACTTAAAAATACTGAAGGATGTTGTTCCATCAAATGATGGTGGTTTTATCTTAACTGCATTAACCGTCTGGATCACTTGTTGTGTCGTTCCATTCGCCTTGACATCTTTGAGCTCCTTCTCGAGACGTTTAAAATCTTGTTCAACCGATTCAAATTTTTGTTGAACCGTCCCTTTAACATTTTGAATTTCTGCGTGTACTTCTGTTTGCAGTTTTTCCACTTTACCGTGTAGTGTAGAAGATAATTCCAAAAACCTCTGGTCTATTTTCTTTTGGCCATCTTCTATTTGGTTTTTAATGTCCGCCCCTTGCTGCTCCATCTGCTGTTTCATTTCCTGGTTTGATTGTTTAATGTCCGCCCCTTGTTGCTCCATTTGTAACATCTGCTGTTTAATTCCCTCGTTCGATTGTTTTATTCCCTCCAACTGTTGTCCCATCATCTGATTCATAGCAGCCATCAACTGCGATAAATCGAAACTTCCGGATGGGTTTTGTGTTGTTCCGACCATCGTTTGTTCTTCCTTTTCTTTCTTGTCCACACTGATCTCATCCGTGTTGTCCTCCTCGAAATCATACACATCTGGATTTAAACCGTCCTTCTCCATGGCCTCACGTAGTCGCTCCACCAAACTAGCTTTTGTGCCTTCACTAGCCAAACCTCGCCGCTTCAGTTGCTCCTTTAATTGCGCAAGCTTTAATCCGTAGAGAATCATTTTCCTTATTATTCACAATCCCACCGCTGTCACCAATTGTTACGATTTTGCCTTGTCAATCAAGGTTCGAATCACTGGATTGTGAATAAATACACTGCTTCAATTTTAACTCACACAATTTTATTTACACAACACAATTTATTATACAACACAATTTTCACAATTAATTATTATAATTATAACACACTTTTTAATTATCACTTTAATAATCGCTTTAATAATCACTTTAATAATCACTTTAATAATCTTTCTATTTAACCTTCACTGTATCACGTTTAAAATAATACTCAGCATTCCACGTCAACGCGCGCCCTTATATACCAAAATATTTGTTTCTAGAATAATCCTAAATGCGCAGCAAATATGTTAGTATAGAAATACGCCTAAATGTTGAGTATAAATTATAAATGTAATTGAACAATTAATGAAATTAACTTATTCTATTCTATTCTAGGTGTCACCGTAACAGTACAAAAATGTATCAATTGATAAATGCCATACCAGTTCCAAATTCACGTGTCATCAAATGTTCCCGCCATCCGAAATTAAACCAGATATTTGTTGGGTGTGGAGATGGAGCCATCAAAGAACATTACGATGAGCAAAGAAGTTTACGCGGGGCCAATTTATGTGTGGTGAAAACTTACCGCAAAAAATGCAAGTTGAAGTGGTCGGTTCAGCTCAAGTGATTACGCCTCACCCGCTTCCAATGTTCCGACAGGAACGATCGCTACGCAAGAAATGGAAAAAAGTCGTTTCGATCCGGTTAAATCACGTCGACCCGACTTGCCCATAGTAAGTGGTCAAGGTGGCCGTGTTGCATCATTCGTGTAAGCAAACGGGTTGATCCGAAATTAAACCAGATATTTGTTGGGTGTGGAGATGGAGCCATCAAAGAATATTACGATGAGCAGAGAAGTTTACGCGGGGCCAAATTATATGTGGTGAAATGTAATGTAATCTGCTAATAAAAGATGAATTTTGAAATGTGAATGTGGGACATTGATAAAATAATTTTTTTTTTTATAAATTTTAATTTTTATTGCATTTCTTTAAAGTTTAGTTTTTTTCTTACACAATTTTTTCATGTGTCGCTACGCTATGATGACACAAACAAAAATTGAGCTGACTGACATTTAGAAAACAACAACAAAAAGAAATGGCTGCCAATTTTTCATCAAAAACGATAGTATGCCATCTTAAGAAATTTGCCTTAATCTCCATTTTTTAAATTTTAACGAAAAGATGTCATGCAGTTTTTACATGGAAAAGTGGTTGCTTTGCCATTATAGAATTAGTAATTATATGCACTAGAGTGAAATACAGGTCAACTGAAGATAACTACAAGTTGACTCGACCACAATGTAAACCGCAAAGAGTAGTGATGAAAAACAAAATTGTTTGCGAAATATAATTAATTGAAATTAATTAACATATCATATATGATATACTGTGCAATAAAGGGTTAAATTATTTAATATGTATGTAGAAAAATATTTATTCCCATTTTGAATTCCCATTTTATAAATACTGTATTGTAAATGTTATTAATAAAATATGTTAAACTTGATTACTACTAATTTTTGGTCTCAGCGTCCCGTATGATTTCATCTAATACCCTCTCCAGTTCATGGGTCGCTTTTGAAAGTTCGATATTATCACTGTACGAATCTATAAATTTATAAACAGATATGTACATACATTATTAAATATAATCTGGTGGAAATTTTCCTTACCATCGATAATATCTTTGACTTTGTTCAACAAAAATTTAAAGCTATTCATTTGAGATTCAGCATTATATGAATCACGACTGTTAATTTTTCTACTTCTATTGACGGAAGCCTTATCAACGTACCACGTGCTGATGTCACGAATCGAAAAATCAGATCGATTTTCCTCAACGTATGATCTGTTGATTTCTGCACCATAGACTTAAATAAGATTCACATTTATTAATTAATAAACAGACGATGAGTAAAATAAATGTATAAGCATCAAATACCTGATTTGGACAATGTACTTAACTGATGGGTGGACTTTATTTCTGTTTTATTTGGTAATCGTAATGGTGTGCTAGATTGTGGTAATATAAAAGCCATTGGATGATTTTGAAGAAGTTTCAACTCTTCTATTTGTTCATTAATACATTTTATATGATCCTCTATTGATTGCGGAGTGAAATTATCACAACTTAAATAATTAGCTACTTTATTATTTTCTTCCGTTAAATGCTTAATAATTAAATTCAGCTTATCACATGTGGTTTGTTTCCGTTTATGAATAATTGAACCTGATATTGGGTCGAAGTCATGTAATGTGTTAGATACTATCGATTTTAATTCTGTTTCATCTTCTTCAATTGAAGACGTTTCGGGTAAAACATTCGGTTGGCAATTAAAATTTGAATGTGGTATCGACGATGAAAACGTAAAAATATTGCATAATTTTGATATAAAGGACACAATTTGATTAGATTTTTCCTTCGTTGATGATATTTCGAACATACGGTGATTAATATTATGATTTTTTGTGGTGAAGCCAGATGAGAAACATTTTAAACATAGGGAATAATTTCTGCATCTATGGCATTTGAAACGCAATCCTTGAATGGGCTGTATGTGGCAGCTAATACATTTCACGTTTTCATGTAAAATACTTTCCGACTCTTTAATTCGAAATGCTGTATGTAAAATATTTGAGTAAAAATCTAAATAATTTTTACTACTACTTTTCCATAAACTAATAAATTGATAATTATTAAGCCCTACTATACCAGGTGTATTTTCAAATGATAGACGTACAATTTCAGCTATACTATTTAAATCAAACTCAGTTTCGTTTAAATAATTGAAAATTTTCGTAGTAATTTTAAGCATGGTTTCGAAGCGTAGTCGAGAGACACATCGGTTGTGATCAGCAAGTAATTTAAATATTTCTAATATCATTTCTTCAAATGATGGTGTATAGCATAGTATCACCAAAGTTAATTTTAATTCTAAAAGTGAAATTGACAAGTTTCGATGCCTAGAATTTTAATTTGGTTAGATGTGGTTATTCAAATTTCCCACTAGATTTACTTACGGGTCAAAAATATTCCAGAAAAAATTAGCTAACACGGAACAAGGCATTTGTAAATTAATTGTTTCTTCATTCAGGTACTTCAGCTTGTCTGCAGCATAAAATATATCAAATATAACAGATATTAACTGCGTTGGTTTCACGGTTGGTGATGAATCCGATTCAACCATTCGATGGTGTTCAAGAATAGCCTTTACCATTGAATATGGTAAATTATCAGCTAAAACAAAAATTAATATTTTTAAACCATTAAATTATTGTTTAAAAAAACCACTACTTCTCAATTTTTTTTTTAATAAGTATATCTTTTGTGCACACCGATATAAGGCGTATTTCGAATGTGCGTAAGTTTCATTGATGATATAGATAAAGTTCAGCAAATCCGGATCTTCATTCTGTAATTTACCGGTGAGTTTATCAATATAATATATGTAGCCCATATCATCTTCTCGATATTCATGTGTGTTACTCATTAAATTTTTCATTTTAAATTATTTAACGAACTTTAAAGCGGAAAATTTATATTTTAATGCGATGTATATAACTGTAAATAAGTGTTTAGTGACAGTTGAAGGAATTTTGTTTACGAAATTTAAGTTTAGTTAAATGAAGTTAGCTAAGATTTTGACATTTGTTTGTACGTTTCGCCCTTTGAACAATGCCAAAAACGATGTAAAAACCGAAGACCAAAAAAATCAAGCATAAAATGTGACCAACAAATATTTCACCGAATTATGACAAAAAGACTCGTTTTCACAACACAAACATGTAAACAATTTGCAACAAAAATTTGTTTAATATGTGTCATAAAAATGTTATTCTCCCTAAATAATTAGTAAAACGATTAACCCGTTCCAAACTCTGTTGCGACTCATTTTTCAACCAAAAATTTTAAAGTGAAGCAGCCCTAACACAAACAAAAATGAAATTAAAAAATTTCAAGGGCATTTTTGATATGTAGATTTTAGTTTAAACTTTATTTTTGAGAGAGCAGAATAAAACAATACAAAAAAAAAATTATGTTTAAATACAAAATAATATTTTAAAGTAGCAATAAAAAAATTTCCAATCCATTTTTCGCATGTCGTTATTAATTTTTTTTTATTTTCGGGTGTTCAAATTAATAACTAATTATTTTTATTTATAATATTATGCGTGCATTTTGCCATTTATCAACATATAATGGTGTAAACTATTGTGTGGCTGAGTACTAATAAAAATATGAAATACATTTTTTGTGATAAACGTTTCGAAGAAGTAAAAATTCTCAAGTATATATTTTTAGCTTGTATATTATAACTAAATAATTAAATATTTTTATTTATAATATTAAGTGTACATTTGCCATTAATCAACATATTTTGTATAAATTATTGTGTGCCTGTGTAGTAATAAAAATATAAAACAAATTTTTGTGTGATAAACGTTTCAAAGAAGTAAAAATTCCTGTGTTCTAATCCAAATTGATTTTCTCGCATATTTTTTGGTTTTTACTTTCCTTCTCACTGATTTTAATTTTTAAAAATATGTATTGAATGTTGAAATAAAATATACGTATTTTTTGTAAATAAATAACAAAAATCTTTATTTTGGGAAAAAAAATTATTGCTAGGTTCATATGAAAAATACTAATTAAATCGGTTTTATTTTACGTAGGAAAGTGTTTAAAATTAGTACGGAAAAGTGATAGCCCTTTTCCTGCCCAGTAATACAATTGTGTGGGTAAGGCAAAAGAATCATGTCAAAAACTTATTTTTGAACCACCTTACACATTTGTGTATTCCTTTCAAAATTATCTTCGTCCGAAAAAACACTATTGCTGTGTTTTAATTGCTGTGTTTTTTTATTAGCGCCCGATAGCTGTATCCGGAGCAGCCAATTTTCTATGTGAAAACTTATATTTAGCGCGCTATTATTGCATTTAATTAATTTATTTAAATCTAAACTAAGATTTTTCATTCAATTTTTTAATTAAAAATCGATAAAAAAATATCTCGGCTCACTTATTTATCGGGAGCCGCTATCGGGAGCGCTATCCATTTTAACCCTTTCCTGACCCGCATACACAATTGTGTATGTAACGACAACCGTATATGTCAAACATAGAATTAGGTGGTAATTGAAGACCAGTGTACACATTAATTATTAATTATCATTATTAAAACACAGCAAATATTGGAGCACTATCCGGAGCCAAATGGCAATTTTCTATTGAAACTGCAGCTATTATTCACTGGTGTCGCTGTACTATAAAAATTAAAACTAAATTCATCAATAAAAGAAACATTTATCACCTGAAATATATTAATTGACATTTATTTTGACATGACGTTATAAACAAGAATTCATTTTGCTGCGTTTTAAATTTTTATTGTAAGATTTAGTTTTTAATGGTTTCAGGGGTTTACAAAATAAAAGCCTTTTCAAATTTCCCATTGAAATGGATAGCGCTCCCGATAGCGGCTCCCGATAAATAAGAGAGCAAGATATTTTTTTTATCGATTTTTACCTAAAAAGTTGAATGAAAAATCTTAGTTTAAAGTTAAATAAATTAATTATATGCAATAATAGCGCGCTAAATATAAGTTTTCACATAGAAAATTTGCTGCTCCGGATACAGCTATCGGGCGCTAATAAAAAAACACAGCATATAACTATACACACAATTGTTTGGGTATACTTCAAATCAAGCTAAATTTTTTATCAAAAACACCATTAGATACTATGGTTTCTTCTCACACATTTGTGTGGTTTGGACTTAAATTGAGCCAATTTCTTTTGTTTGGTTGAAAATGGGATAGAAAAAATTCGAGTTTCCAACTAAATTCCACCTTCTTTCCTATTTGATTTTTTCTATTTTTAGCTGGGATTCACACCGACATCGGAATGTTGTAGAAAAGATGTATTCGTTAACATTGAGATTGTCTCAAGTGTCAAAACAAATGAAAATAATAAAAAGTTAATTTCATATTTTATAAACACCATTTTAACGTATTAATATAACATAAAGAGTAACATATTATGGAGCATCAAAATTTTCAACGTATCCATAAAACACTTTTTTTTTAAAATAAATATATTAAACATTGAATTTTATTCTTTAAATTATTTTATAGTACAATCATGTTGCTTTTGATACCTACACCATTAAAAATGACATTTGTAGAGGCAGTCTCGAGTAGGGTTGAGAATGACGTTTGGAACAATGTAGAGTTCGTGAACGAAAAACGCACGCATTCATTGTTACAATTTACTTTCATAAACGATTTTGAGCTGTCATTTATGGTATTTCGATGACAGAGTTAACCGGTATTATCTCGGATTATCTCACTATTATCTTGTTTCCATGCAGAGTTGAAAGTGGCTTGAGTTGGAGTTAGCGTTCATGGAAACAGAGTAGAGTTGAGTTTTCGTTAAATTATTTTGAACTCGACGAAACTAGTGGGATTGAGTAGAGTTGAAAATCAAAATGGCGGCAAGGAAAAATTGTCATTTTTAATGTCGAGGGAATTTATATTAAAAATTTTGAACCACAAATATGTATATTTAAAACAAAAAAGTATTTTAAAATAATTTTCAGGGCAAATAACTACTAGTATTAGTATACCAAGAGAAGGGATTAGCTATTATTAGGCATAAATTAAATTAACTTTATCAATCGGTTATTAAAATTTCAACTCAACCTAACTCTACTCCATGGAAACGATCAACACCATTTTGGAATTAACGAAAACCTAATTTCAACTCAACCTAACTCCAACCTGGTTCATAGAAAAATGGTATATGAAAACGAGTCGGATTTAGAGTTTTCGTTAAGTTTCTTATTTCTCCTTAGCTCGACGAAAGTAGTTGGGTTAAATGAGATTCTATCTGTCGAAAGAAAAATTATAGTATTCATAAAATATATATATGTATATCCCTTTTCAACCAAAAAAAATGGCTCAATTTAAACCCAAACCACACAAATCTGTGAGTAAAAAAACATAGTATGTATGTAATAATGGCGTTTATGACAAAAAACTTCGCTTGATTTGAAGTACTACCAACACAATTGTGTGTACAGTTATAGTGTTTTTTTTGAACAAAAATAAGTTTGAAAGGAATGCACAAATATGTAAGTTGGTTCAAAAAACATACAAAAATCAATTTTTGACATGGTACTTTTGCCGCACCCACACAATTGTGTTACCAGGCAGATAAGCTATATAGAATTATAATAAAATATAGTATTATTATAAAGAAAAAATATAGTTAAAATAAACACGAGTTAAAATATTCACGAAACAGGTCAAAATAGAAAAATATTCACAAAAACATAACACCGCTTGAACTGTCAAAACATATTTAGCATGGAAACGATAGGGATTAGCTCGCCATGTTATTAACTCGACGAAACTTAACGAAACCCTTAACGCGCTCGTTGGAAACGTAATAATTGTTAACAACATTTACTACGTTTCCATGGACATGGATAAACCGAGTTAATATCATGGCGAGCTAATCCCTAACGTTTCCATGCTAAATTTGTTTTGACAGTTCAGGCAGTGTTATGTTTTTGTCAGTCTTTTTATATTTTAATCTGTTTCGTGAATATTTTAACCCGTGTTTATTTTAACTATATTGTTTCTTTATAATAATACTATATATATAATATATTTTCTGAATACTGAAATTTTTCTTTCGAGAGATAGAATCTCATTTAACCCAACTACTTTCGTCGAGTTAAGGAGGATTAAGAAATTTAACGAAAACTCTAAATCCGACTCGTTTCCATGATGAGATAATCCGAGATAATCCCGCTTAACTCTGTCTTGGACACACCGTAATTGTAACAATGTAACTCTCGTGAACGCACTCCTGGGCAACTCCGAAATTTGGTAAAATTGCCTGTGTTGAATCTCAGTTAGCTTCATTAATATTGTGAAAAAAATCTGGCAGATCGTCATTGTTTAGAATTTTTTTTGTTCCGTAGTTAAAGAATAGTTAAAACTAATTGTTTAAATTATTAAAACAGCTTAATATTATCAAAATGAGTTATAATGAAAAGCAGGAGAGTATTATATCGAAGGAGGAATGGCAAACTAGGTTAGAAAATTTCTTGTTCAAGCAGTCCGATATGAATAAATTGATAATGAACTATTTTGTGACAGGTAATTATTAATTTTCCTTTGTATGTAACTTATTATTAATTTTCTTTGTTAATTTATTATAACTGAGTTCATTAGAGGGGTTTAAGGAAGCTGCCGAGAAGTTTCAGCAAGAAGCTGGGGTTGAACCGGCCGTTGAATTAAGCTCGATGGATAATAGAATTTTAATACGCGAGGCTGTACAAAATGGTCGCGTTCAAGAAGCAACACATTTGGTCAATCAATTTCACCCAGAATTACTAGATAATGATCGATATTTATATTTTCATTTACAACAATTGCATTTGATAGAGCTTATACGATCCGGGAAAATTGAAGAGGTTTTGTCATTTGCTCAAACTCGTATGTCCGAAGCTGGTGAAAACAATCCGGATATATTAAATGAATTGGAACGTACACTAGCTTTATTAGCATTCGAGAAGCCTGAGCACAGTCCTTTCTACGATCTACTAGAGCAATCACACAGACAAAAAGTTGCTAGTGAGTTAAATGCTGCGATATTAAAACAGGAACTTCAAGAACAGACCACACCACGTATTGCGAACTTGCTTAAATTAATTTTATGGGCACAAGCTGAATTAGATAAAAGGAACATAAATTATCCGAAAATGACAGATTTAGGAACAGCTTTAATTGAACCTAAATAATTCCCTTTAAGTATTTTATTTATTTTTGTTAAATACATAATTATGTTCTTTTGTTTTTTGATTAAAGAGTTTATATTTAATTTTTTTTTCTCTTGATATAAATATGAAACTAAATTAGAATATTAAAAGTAACAAAAAATTTAAAATGTAGGTATGTATAAACACTAGTGTATTTTTATATTTTTAAAAACTTTGATTATAAATATGGAAATATAGCGTGATTTAAGAAATATGATGCAAATTTTATTTATAAACCCAATTTAGTGTGAATTAGTGTCGTCGACCTAACTGAATTAACGCTTCTGACAATTTTTGAAAAATGCGATTTTCATATTCGAATGCTCGTCGTGAGAAAATGTATCTGCATATTCTTTCATCGAATGAATTTTTTTATTCATGGTAGTTTCCTTGAAGTTTGAAACGAAAAGTTACACAGATTCTAGTATAAATTTAAATGTTATTGGCGATTTTCATCGAATGTAGATAGCGTTGGTTTCTACGTCTACAAGGGGGACGAGAATTGTCAAAAATTTTAATCCCCCTTGTTTCATATACATATACCATGTTTCCATGACAGAGTTAACCTAGGTTAACTCAGGTTTACGTGCATGGAAACGCAGATTAGAGTTGAGTTTCGTTAAATCTGTTTTAACTCAACGAAACTAGTATGGTTGGGTTAAGGTTTCAGTGGTTGACACTTAGGCCATTTTTGGCCCATTGTGATACCACGCATTCACGCTACATCATTAACCCATTCACCTACTCACACAACTACAGTATTACCACCTGCACATTGCAAGCTCCATGTCAACCTGTACATTGACGTGAACGGTGGGTCGGCGCTGAATTCTGCACTCCATCAGAGGGTCTTAGTTGTGTTTATTAACATCACCGATCGTAATCGATGATGAAAATTCGATTTGCATCTAGCCTCTGATGGGATTCGAACCCAGTACCTCCCGGTCCAAGTGCCGAAGCTAAAATAAATCTGCTTTATTATCTACAAACATAATTCATCTGAAGGATCACGATAAATATTGATATTTTGAGTAACATTTCCAATAAAAATATTTCCCTATTGAATAACTTTTCATTTAGCAACTTACTGATAAAAGTAACAACACAATTTTTCAATGACACGTGCGCGTATAAGATTTTTAATTTCTCTTGGCTCTCTTGTATTGCATATTTGTTTTGGTTTTGTTTCACGACATACAGTACCGAAGAAAATAATGAACTTAATTTCACAAATTTTATTTGTGTAATGAATTTTAGATTAAAGGGTATACAATTTTATTTATATTCGTTTGTGTTTTGTATATTATTTTTGTAACCTGCTATGTAGTGTAAAACATAGAAAGATTTTACCACAGTACACATAATACACAAAATTTTTATGTGTGATATTTTACCTTCTCAAGTTTCAATATCGGTATCGTAATTTTAATTCTTTACTGTAAATTTTACACAAGCCCACAAATAAAAATCCAATTGTCGATCAAATTGGATTTTTTTTTTAGTTATTACTGTTACGGTGACACCTAGATTAGAATAGAATAAGTTAATTTCATTAATTGCTCAATTACATTTATGTTTACAGTGAAGGTTAAATAGAAAGATTATTAAAGTGATTATTAAAGCGATTATTAAAGTGATAATTAAAAAGTGTGTTATAATTATAATAATTAATTGTGAATTTTGTGTTGTATAATAAATTGTGTTGTGTAAATAAATTGTGTGAGTTCAAATTTGAAGCAGTTGTATTTATTCACAATCCAGTGATTCGAACCTTGAGTGACAATGCAAAATCGTAACAATTGGTGACAGCGGTGGTATTGTGAATAATAAGGAAAATGATTCTCTACGGATTAAAGCTTGCGCAATTAAAGGAGCAACTGACACGGCGAGGTTTGGCTAGTGAAGGCACAAAAGCTAGTTTGGTGGAGCGACTACGTGAGGCCATGGAGAAGGACGGTTTAAATCCAAATGTGTATGATTTCGAGGAGGAAACCACGGATGAGATCAGTGTGGACAAGAAAGAAAAGGACGTGCAAACGGTGGTTAGAACAACACAAAACCCATCTGGAAGTTTCGATTTATCGCGGTTGATGGCTGCTATGAATCAGATGATGGGACAACAGTTGACGCAACAAGGGGCGGAAATTAAACATCAAATGAAAGAGCAGATGTTACAAGTGGAGCAACAAGGGGCCGACATTAAACAATCGAACCAGGAAATTAAACAGAAGATTGTACAAATGGAGCAACAAGGAGCGGACATTAAAAACCAAATAGAAGTTGGTCAAAAGAAAATGAACGAGAAGTTTCTGGAGTTATCTTCTACACTACACGGTAAAGTGGAAAAATTGCAAACAGAAGTACACGCAGAAATTCAAAATGTTAAAGGGACGGTTCAACAAAAATTTGAATCGGTTAAACAAGATTTTCAAACGGAAGTTAAACGTCTCGAGAAGGAGCTCCAAGATGTCAAGTCAAATGGAACAACAGGTCAAGTGATCCAGACAGTTAACGCAGTTAAGATAAAACCACCAACATTTGATGGAACAACTTCCTTCAGTATTTTTAAGTTCCAATTCGAAACTGCGATTAAGCAAAATCAGTGGACGGAAGAACAATGTGTTGCAGCATTAATTGTGGCTCTTAAAGGCGAAGCGGCAGAAACACTACAAATCATTCCCGAGCAAGAACGGAACGTTTACATCGGAATTATGAAGGCGTTAGATCGAAAATACGGAAGTGACCATAAGCGAGAAATCTATCGCATGGAATTGAAGGGTCGATACCAAAGAGGAGGAGAATCGCTACAGGAATTTTCATCGGCAATTGAGCGGCTCGCGCATTTAGCACATTCAAATATGTCGGCCGATTACATGGAGCAAATTAAAATAGATGCATTTATCGACGGTATTCGAGATCCTGAGACACGAAGAGCAGTGATGTTGTCACCTAAGGCAACTTTTACGGAAACCATCGCTTGTGCGTTAACAAACGAAACTGCTCAGGCCATCATCAAACCAGCAATGAAAATTCGTCGAGTGGAGATTGATTCCAGAATGGACACCGAGCGGGCTACGCCAAGGTTCAGAGATGGAAGTGGCAGGATTAAATGCTGGGTATGTGATAGAATGGGTCACATCTCACGGGACTGTTGGGAGATTAAGAAGAAACGAGCAAGGTCGCCATCTCCTATGAAACGTAGATCAAACGAGGAGCAGATAGAATCCAGAAAGGCGGGTCAGACAACAACGGAGTCGTTAAACTAAAAAGAGTCAGTTTGCAGGGGCAGAAGCTGACTCCCATAACCGATTGCCCCACAACCTACATCCATGTTTCGAGAATAGCAAGGAGCGGTGACAGCTTAACAATTGAAGCCGATATTGATGGGAAGAAATGCATGATCACGCTGAATACGGGAGCAACACATACGATTGTTCGTGAGGATATTATCGATGGAATTGTGAACCAGCTAATGGCATTAAATTACGAACGGCGACTGGAGAAAATTCAGCAATAAAAGGGAAAAAGGTCGTAAAAATAAGGATTGGACGAAATCACTTTCAACACGAGGTGCTGGTTGCAGATATTGTAGACGAAGTCATCTTGGGAATGGACTTCATGAGAACGAATGGCTTCGTGGTGGATGTTAGACGGGGTGTTTTAACCTACGATAATATCGAGTTGCCACTTCACGTTAGCGCTATAGGAGAAACGACCAGGCAAATTATAATGGATCATCGGGAGAAGCTGCCACCGTACTCGGAAACAATAGTATGGGCAAGATTGGAAGGAGGTTCTGGGTCACCCAGGTTGTGGGTTGTGGAAGCCAATGAAGCGGAGAGCGGAGCCAGAGAAATTATGATGGGGAAAGTTTTAGTGAAACCAGACAGCGATAATAGAGTACCAATTAGGACTCTAAATCTCTCGGATAAGACGAAAACCATCAAGAAAGGGACAATAATCGGAAAATGTAAGGAAATATCGGCGATAGTGAAGTGCGAGCAGAAAAGTCCGATTAAGACGGCTAACTCGCAAGTGCAGAAAGAGATTATAGATCAACTCATGGAGAAATGGACCGAAGATCTTACCATGGAACAGAAAAATTTGGCAAAACAATTGCTCGAGCGGTACATGCCAATATTCTGCAGGACACCGGACAATAATGGGAGAACCACAATTGTAAAACATCGAATAGATACAGGAGCAGAAATGCCGATTCGTCAACCACCCAGGAGATTACCATTGGCAAAGCAAGGAGAAGTGGATCGAATGGTAAAAGATATGTAAGCAGCAGGGGTAATCGAAACATCAAGCAGTCCATGGAGTTCACCAGTGGAGTTAGTCGAGAAAAAGGATGGTAGCATGAGATTCTGCGTGGATTACCGAAAATTAAATGCTGTGACGAAAAAGGATAGTTACCCATTGCCAAGGATCGATGACACGTTAGACACATTATCGGGTGCTCGAATATTTTCGACATTAGATCTGCAAAGCGGCTATTAGCAAGTGGAAGTCCATTAGGAAGATCGTGAGAAAACGGCATTCAGTGTGGGTAACGGATTATGGCAATTTAACGTTATGCCATTCGGATTATGTAACGCCCCTGCGACTTTTGAACGGCTAATGGAGCGCGTGCTAAAGGGATTACATTGGAGGACGTGCCTCGTATATTTGGACGACATCATCGTCATGGGCAAGGATTTCGACGAGCATTTAAGGAATTTGGCAGAGGTTTTGGATCGGATACAGGTCGCCGGATTGAAGCTAAGCCCAAAGAAATGCAAACTATTTAGAACGGAAGTAAAATATTTGGGTCATAAGGTAACAACCAATGGAATCCATACCGATGAAGACAAGATCGCAGCAGTGAAGGAATGGCCACGACCTAAAAACTTACATGAATTACGGAGCTTCCTTGGATTGTGCACCTATTATAGACGATTCGTGCCAGGATTCGCCAGTATTGCCAAGAGTTTACACAAGTTAACCAGGAAGAACAAGCTATTCGAATGGAAGGATGATCAGGAAGAGGCATTTGTGGAACTAAGACGTCGATTATGCGAGGCACCAATCCTCGCATACCCTATACCCAACATTAAATTCATTTTGGACACCGATGCAAGTAATGATGGTATAGGAGGAGTATTATCACAGGCAACAAATGGTGACGAGCGAGTTATTGCATATTACTCCAAGATGTTATCAAAACCGGAACGGAATTATTGTGTAACACGGAAAGAGTTGTTGGCTATAGTGGAATGTGTTAAGCACTTCCATAAGTACCTCTATGGCAAAAATTTCTTCTACGGACGGATCATGGAGCTTTGCACTGGTTGTTACAATTCAAAAATCCAGAGGGACAAGTAGCACGTTGGATCGAACGTTTGCAAAGCTACGATTTCCAAATTGAACATCGGAAGGGAAGCGCACATGGAAATGCCGACGCATTATCAAGAAGACCATGTCCCGTGGGATGCAAGCATTGTGGGCGTGTGGAGGGTAAGGAAAACATCATTGATATTCGGCTTATGCAAGTGCTACCTGATGAGGAATGGACTGATGAAATGATCAAGAAGGAGCAATTACGGGATGCTGACCTGTCATTTATCATGGAACATAAGGAAAAGGAACACCGGCCCACATGGAGTGAGATAGCTGACAAAACTCCCATTGTGAAAGCTTATTGGGCTCAATGGGATAGCCTCCACATAGATAGAAAATGGATGTTTAAAACGAAAGTGGGGAAGCACGGATGGTAAAACAATTGTTGGTAGTGGTGCCAAAAGATCGGATAGCGGAAATCCTCAAAGAGTATCATGGAGGAGCAAGTGGAGGTCACCTAGGGATTAATAAAACATTGGCCAAGATTCGACAACGTTTCTACTGGTCCGGATGTAGACAGTCAGTAGTAGAATGGTGTCGAAGATGTGACCAATGTGCGGCAGTAAAGGGACCAGCACGAAAAAGCCGTGGAACCATGAAACAATATAATGTCGGGGCACCATTTGAGAGAATTGCAATGGACGTGGCGGGGCCATTTCCGACCACCGAGAGCGGAAATAAATATGTGCTAGTAATAATGGATTATTTCAGCAAATGGCCGGAAGTGTACCCCATACCCAATCAGGAGACAACAACAATAGCTGATGCCGTGGTCAACAATTGGATTAGCAGATTTGGTGTACCGATGGAAATTCACACGGATCAAGGAAGGAATTTCGAATCGGTGGTATTTCAGGAGATATGTCAGATGCTTGGAATCAATAAAACAAGAACGACGCCTTTACACCCACCGCCGCCTTTATACTCAACATTTAGGCGTCATTTCTATACGAACATATTTGCTGCGCATTTAGGATTATTCTAGAAACAAATATTTTGGTATATAAAGGTGCGCGTTGACGTGGAATGCTGAGTTTTATTTAACGTGATACAGTGAAGGTTAAATAGAAAGATTATTAAAGTGATAATTAAAAAGTGTGTTATAATTATAATAATTAATTGTGAATTTTGTGTTGTATAATAAATTGTGTTGTGTAAATAAATTGTGTGAGTTCAAATTTGAAGCAGTTGTATTTATTCACAATCCAGTGATTCGAAACTTGAGTGACAAGGCAAAATCGTAACAATATGTACAACCAACTACCCAAGTATAACAAGATTCGACTTTTTTTGTCATATTTCGAAGTAAAAACTTATATTTAGTTTCGACTTTGACATAGTTTTGCTTTCGACTTAGAATAAGATCCTGTAGAAAAGTGTCGCGATTATTCGAAACTGGACGAAACTCAATAAATAGAATTGTGTACATGTATGTGTGAACAATACATAACAACAAAAAACAGTATGGCGGGAACGATCTTGTGCAACGACATATGTAAAAGGCTATAATTGAAAATACATTTTAGAGGAAAAAGATGGCGTCCAGATGTAAAGCAAAACAAATAATTTAGGTTTAGAACAATGAATATTTTATTGTATAAAAAAAATATATAACATATAAACACATCTAAATTATATTATAATTAATTTTTTAATTATTTTTTATTATTAAACAATGATTTGATGATATTATTCCTTGATTGTGATATTAAAAGTTTAAATATTTTCCATATAGCTCATAACAAGTTTATTATTTTGCATTTGTTTTCCACTTAATAATTTAAAACTGAACTATAAATTAATTAGTTTATACAAAAAATTTTTGAATAGATATAAAAATAAATTTTGATGTAATTTTATTTAAATTAACGCACATCTTTAAATTTTTTTAAGAAAATCACTTTTATAAAACTACCAAACTCATGTCGTGAACATGTAAAATAAATACGATACGTATAGCTGTATGTATACTCTTCTTGCATACACACAAACTTTGAATCGTGTGTTATACGACGTTCAACAAATAAAAGGCAGCATGCCGGAAAATGGTAAAATTCTAAATGAAATCTACCTTAAAATTAAAAAACGATTCACCAAAAATAATGAAAAATAAACAAAGTTCGTGCTCAGGGGAATGAAAATTTAATTTTTTGCCGCAATTACGAGATATAGATAAATAAAGTCAAAAAAAAAAATATGGAACAGAAAATTTTCATAGCATTCGTATGAAAGTGTTTTTTCGTGTTTACATTATTTGGGCCTGCATACATATAAACCGTATTTTTTATATTTTTCTTCTACTTGGCCGTATACATACACGCAGAGTGGTTGAATACTCTTCTTGCGTACACACATACTTTGAATCGTGTGTTATACGACGTTCAACAAATAAAAGGCAGCATGCCGGAAAATGGTAAAATTCTAAATGAAATCTACCTTAAAATTAAAAAACAATTTACCAAAAATAATGAAAAATAAACAAAGTTCGTGCTCAGGGGAATGAAAATTTAATTTTTTGCCGCAATTACGAGATATAGATAAATAAAGTCAAAACAAAAATATTGAACAGAAAATTTTCATAGCATTCGTATGAAAGTGTTTTTTCGTGTTTACATTATTTGGGCCTGCATACATACAAAGCGTATATAATGAAAGACGGCCGTATACACATACATCGGCACTGCATCTTGTTATACTTGGGACAGTATACATATACGCACCAATACTAAAGTATTGATTCTTCGACTTTTTTCTAATATTTCGAAGGCAAATACGATAGCTCAATTTTGAGTTTCGTCTTGTTATACTTGGGTAAATCACGCATTTGGGCTTATCATTAGTATTGATTGATTAAAAAGTATTTTGGTTTATTACACCACATTACTTAAAAATCAAGTTTATTTGAACAAAAATAAAAACAAAATATTTTGTTGCCATACGCAAAGACGTACACCCATCCCGTTCAACTTATTTTGGTTTACTAAAATAGTAAAAAAGCATTAAGAGCGGCAGTAAAAAATCTCGTGTATTTTTGTTTTTATTATAGCCTTTTACATATGTAGTGGTATTGATATATACTTTATAAAATATTCCAATAAGTTTTATTATAACACATTGAACGCCAACAAGTTCTATTATAAAATGTAAAAAAAAGTTTATTAGCTTACTCCAACAACCATTTGAATGAGAATTCTGTGGCCAAGTTGTAATAATGTCATGTATTATAAAGTATATATACGCTACTAAGTGAACCAAAAATAAATTTGACTATTCCCTTATTGAATGTAAAAAAGTTCACTGCACAATTTTTTCACTACTATATTCTACCCTGTTCCATACAAATCAAGGATAAAACAAACGGTCGAAATTTTTCCATAGAAAAATCGAGTTATGTCCCTTCTGTTTGTATTCTATATTCTGTGGTAATGTGCAGAAGGGCTGCGTCAGGCAATTCTAGTAACATTTAACACTCGTGACTAACAGCGCTGAACAATGGGGCATTTACATGTAGAAAATTGTTTTCTTCTACAAAATTTTTGCAGGTAAGTGTGGATTCACGGAACGAGATAAAAAAAAACTGACTTTTTTCTACCAACTTTTGCTCAAAAAATTTGTCTACGGTTGTCATGTAAGTCATATCGCACATCCTGTAAAACAATAACACAAAAAACAGTTTTGAGATAAATGCATTGAATAATCTCAGCATCACAGTGAGCTAGTTTACATCGCTATAAACTTTAGTGGACTGACCTAAATAGCGACCCATTTTAGTCCCGTTTACATCACAAAAATTATAGGTCACATTTGGGTCACATAACGAGATTTATGTACACCATCTATTGAATAATACTAAAAGTATTGTTTATATTCTCATCGCAATTCATAATTTTCTCATAAATAATTCCTGTAACATATTCGAAATTAAATTCTTTCATTTAATTTTTTTAAATTTGACTCATTTAATAACTGTAATACTAAATTGTATGCTGATTTGTTTAATTAATATCAATGCCGCAACTGAACTGACATCTATTTCATGATACGAAAACCCTTTAGGCCGGTATCGTTTACATCACATTTTTGATCGACCTAATTTGGGTCAGTCCACACAAAAAAGTTACCCAACCTAATTTGGGTAACTAACGTTTACATCATGTGTTTAGGTCAGATATAGTGTATAGTCCTGGACCAAATATGTCGATGTAAACTTACTCAGTGGCGTTAGCAATTTAAAAAAAAAAATAAAATGCATTTATCTCGAAACTGTTTTTTTTTGTGTTGAAAGTTATTAAGAGGATGTGCGACATGTTTTCTGTTGTTTTGTATTTTTTGTTAACAATTTCTACTTTGTTTTCAATTAATTGGGACTTTATTTTAATTTAATCGAATAAACCTATGGCTGGGGATTACAAATACACAATATTCGGTTTTATACACACATCACAATTTACAAATTATCAAATAATTTCGTTAAAGAGTTGCATATTAAACAGTTGCAGCAAAATAAAATTTTTGTTTCTCATCCTAATTGTTTTACTTAAATGCATCTCGCATATTTACTCCATTTTTGTTATATACATATTAACTTTAAATTAACCTGCATCCCCAATGAAATTCCTTTAACTTTTTCCTTACAGAAAAGTATGAAAAAAATTTTGAGAAAAAAAAAAATTTTTTTTGTTAGGTTGGTGATTTCCTTATGAAAAATGTTATCAAACTTTTAACTTTTTCCTTATGAGAAATACAATGAAGTAAACCGCATTTGCAAAATTGGTTGTTGTTGTTGTTTTTCTGCTTGTCACAAATTAAAAAATATTGAATGCATATTTGTATTTTAACAAATAGTGTTGTGTCCTGTTTTGTGTCCTGTGAAAAAGTAATAAATAATATATAATATAATAATATAAAATAACAGGTAAACAAAAAATAATTTTGTAAAATGAAGTTGACTTTACTTTGACTTTTCCCTATTCATTGGGTATGCTCTTCATAAGGAAAAAGTTAAAGGAAAAATTATTTTGCATTGGGGATGCGCTGTTACACACCACAACTTTGAACAGTTTTGATGTTACATTTACGTACTGCTAATGAGTATCGTAAACGAACTACTGCATTCCGATTTATTATTCTTTATTTGATTTAAATTAAAACCCAATTTTAGTTCAATAGTAATTCATTTATTTAATTTTATAAAGATAATCTAAAAAAAATTTATAGAGTATTATTTTTTTAAAAATTGTATATAAATATATTTTACTAAAGTAAGTAACATTTAGCTTTTGAAATATTTTATTATTTCAATTCATATAATATTAGTCAAAAAATAATAAGATACAGCCTCTTTGAACACATTTTATATTATATTTTATTTAAATTTATAGAGGCTAGTATTTTTAATTTGGTTAATTTGCTAAATTATGGTTAATAATGTAAAAAATAATTTCATTTCATATAAAAACTATAATAAATAAGTAAATATAAGTTGAATTCATTTTCAAGGAAAGTGAAAATATCAATATCGTGTAAATACATACATTATAAAATTAATAATAATTTATTTTATTTATTTATTTATTATAAATCAAACTTACGTAACTACAAGGCTGCAAGAACCAAGTTTGATAGTAGTACAAAATATAATGGTCATATAACCATAGAATACAAATACAATATAAAAAGTTATAAATATACTTAAAATAAAATAAAATGAAATATAACAGATAAAATAATAGTAATAATAATAATAATAACAACAACAATAAAACAAAATAACAATAAACTATAAAATGGAGAGATATTTTGTTAGATTATTGCAACATAATGTGTTCCGTGTACCGCTTTTTAAAAGTATCAATAGAGTTAACTTCTCTTAGTGCAAGAGGTAGACCATTCCAAAGAACAGCCCCCCCGTACAGAAAGCGCATCATTCATGTACGATGAATTATGAGTGGTAATGATAAGAACTTTAGTTCTGTTAGAGAGGGCAAATTTAAATCCATTTCTAATGTATTTTGGACCTAGTGTAAAAGTAATATTTTTGAAAATGAATAAGACTAATCTAAACTCGAAGAACTTATTTAACGGCATTCTAAAAATTTCATTTTTGAAAGGTGAAATATGATCACACCGGCGTAAATCAAAGATATATCGAAGACACCCATTGTATACTTTAGTAACTTTTCTCAATAGATAACTACATATTTAAATTTGAGAAGATAATGTCACAATATAGTAGATGACTCATAACTAGTGATCGTATAAGCAACAATTTAGTATTTCGTGGAGTACCCAGCCGTTTGGTACGTAACAGGCGTAAGATGTTATATATTTTTTGGCATATAAGATCAATGTGTTTGTCCCAGCTAAGATCGTTGGACATAATAATTCCTAGATTTTTAACAGAACATTCGTAAGGTAGAACCACATCGTTGATTATTATAGGTGGAAATAAATTATAATCGATTTTTTTACCAAAAATAATTGCTTGTGACTTCGATGCATTAATGACAAGAGTATTGTTAATTGCCCAATTGTTAATCGTAGAGAGATCATTGTTAATAGATTGAATAATAGGTAATGGATTAAGATTAGGAATTTCCTTGAAAATTTGAACATCATCGGCAAACAGGTGGAGGTTACAATTAAGAGATAGTCGTGAGATATCATTTATGTACAAGGAGAATAAAATAGGTCCCAGTATTGAGCCTTGAGGGACACCTGATGTTAAAGGTAAAAGCGTTGACTGACCTTCCGAGGTTATAACATACTGGGATCTTCCATTAAGATATGACAAAATTAAATTACTGGATTCAGTTGATAGGCCAAATTGGGTTTCTAATTTAATCCGCAGTAGGTTAAAATTAATAGAATTAAAGGCCTTGGAGAAATCTAAAAGTACAAGAATGGTATTATTATTTCTGTCTATACAAGATCGAATGAAATCAGTAACATGGACCAGTAAAGAAGTTGTACTATGTAATTTACGAAACCCCGATTGGTATCCAGACAAGGTCTGAGTTAGCGATAAGTGCGAATGCATTTGGTCAGCCATAATTCGTTCAAAGACCTTGGATAGAGACGACAATAAAGATATAGGGCGCATATCAATTGGCAATAATGGATCTTTTTTTTTAGGAATGGCTATTACCTTGCTAATTTCCCAACAGTCATTTAACTACTACAAGTTGATAATTTCATTAGATTTAATATAATACTTAAAAGTTAAAACTATTTATACACAGATCATGTTTTGTTAGTTCGTCTGTTGCGGTCTTTAGCATATTGAAACCATTTTTTGATAATGGTTTCAATATCACCTACTCTGCAATTAAATTTTTTTACTGTTTCATCTGAAAATAAAAAAGCGGTTCTGTTAATAAGTTATGCAATTTGATTTGTAATAATAAGTTTCGGTACCTTTCAATAATGCCATAATTTTGAAAGATTTCACAACAATATTCCCGTCTTGCCCGTGCCATGAAAATTGTGAAGATGCGTTGTCGGTAATAATAGTAGTGTTGCTTTCGCTAATCCGCTTAGCTTAGCTAAGAAATGTGAAAGCAACAACTTTTGGCTTTAATTTTTTAATGCGTTTTAATGTTTCTGTGTTGATTCATTTTCTTAATATTTATTTTATTTTTTTTTATTTTATGAAATAGAATAAATTAAATTCGGTATTTTGCTATCAAATAACAAATGCTAAATTATTCTACAAGATAAATTTTTCGAGAAAAATAGAAAAAATAACGCCTTGCGGTAAACACCATAACCATAAAATGATTTTATTTCCCCTAATCCTAAAAAATTTTTTCTTAACATTCTAAAACAATAGGCTTGAATACAATGCAATTGTTGTTGTAATATTTTGTAAGCAACACAGCTAATGCTTTTAAGGCAACCCCGAACAAATTTCTCCATTGTCTGGTCATTTAAAGTTTTAAAATGATTAATCTGAAATTAAAAATAATTTAGTAAGACTTTTACATAGCGATTTTAATTTTAAAATTACCAAGAAAACTTCCTTTTGAATTTCTAACCAAACATCACTTTCAAGCTTATTAAAAGCTTTTACAGAATCAGCAGGTAGGTCTAACTCTTTTAGATTTACATTTAACGCCGCATGACATGAGCAATTTTCTTTATAACTTTTAAATTCTGATCTTAAACTTATGTTTTGCTGCGTAACGTTGTTGTTTGAATTAATAGCAGCACTTTTACTGTAAGGTGTATAAATGGCATTGTTTATACGGTTGGCTAGTTGAATGTTTGTAAATGATTTGTTACTATTGTCGAGAGTGGTTTATTTGAGTTGAAGATAAACAACTTGGCTTTTCCGAATTGGTAATTGTTTGTTGGTTGGTGATTTGTTCCTGTTGTCTAGTGTATCACTAATTTGGGTTGATGTAGCTGGTTTCATTGTTCTATTGATTTTAAAAAATTCTTTATAATTACTTTCGGAATTAAATCTAAATTCTTCCACGCTATTTTCTTCTTCTGAGAAATTCATTTCTGTAATAAATAAATATAAATAATGACAATAAATATCAAAAGTATCAAAAATACGTGCTTAATTTATTTTAATTTATAAATGCTGCATTGGTACGTAAACAGAAAATTTCGTGGTCTTTAAATATACAATTTTATTCGTTATTTCCAATCGGTCAAATGATATAGTATGTGGTTCTAATTGTTCGTCTACTGTACTGTAGATTCCCAGGTAATGTGAAGGTATAGGAAATTCAAAAAAAAATTCTAAATTTGAAAGGAATTTCCCTTCTACTTGATTTTTGTTATGTTGTAATATATTAAAAATTCGATTCTTTATGACGCAATAATCATTTGGAAAATTGGAACTAACTACAAATACAGGTCGGAACGGATAAAGCGTATAACTTTTGTTTATGTTTTCTTTTTCTTTTAATCTATTGTAAATTTGTTGTAATGGTTGGGCAGCTTTTTTTACTAATTTTTTAATTTGTTGCATATAATTTTCAAATGAAAATGCACTGTAGTTGTCTAGTTGGCCATATTTTTTCACGTCCTCTGCTAAATGTAGTAGGCTATAAACATTATAAGACATATTGTCCTTTCCGAAAAGTAAACAAAATTGTTGGCAAAATATTTCAAGCAAATTAGCCGCACATTCAATTTTTTTAAAACAATCTTCAGGATGTGCTAGAATCCTTATTGCACAAACCAAATGTAGAAAATGTTCATAGCAATCTTCACTAAGAACATCTTTAAATGCCACCATGCCAGTGTAGCATAGAAAAAGACGAAATTCTGAAGCTTTCCAATGCTGCAGGTCATTTAATGTTCGTTGTTTCCTTTGAAATTCCATTGGAATGCACTTGCGCAGCTGATGCAGGGATGTATTTATCACTTCTATTTGGGTTCGTGAAAGAGAGATACTATGTTTTCGCGTTTTAATAAGGCGAGTTAGCATTTGCCGCATAACTCCTAATAACACGCAATGCAGGTAATCTACTGGGAACATAGTAACACAATCCATAGATAATAATTTTTCTAATTCAACATTTAATCTTATGTGGTGATCTTTATCAGATTTGGTATGAAAGTCATAATTAGTTCGAAGCACATCAATGCTTCCGGGAAAACAAACTTTGTGATTGTAATATGTGCCGGTTATCTTGCATTTAGTGCACGAAGAATAACCAGAATGTGATTTAACTCCTAAAAAGCAAAATTCAAATTAGATCATAATCAAACTATTTGAATAAATATATTGGATTGTAGAGAACTTTACCTAGTAAAAATGATCTTGCTGGTGCATCACAAATAAACGCTCTAATTTTCACAGTCATTTTTCTGTTATTATAACTAAATCCATTCTCCAATAAATTGTTTGCTTCCCTAACAAACTCCCTCAAAAACTGATCCGCACAAAATGGTTTCTTGTATCCATGAAATATTCCAATGGCAAATACTTCTTTAAATGAAACAATTCGTCCTAGGATAGGTCACAACTGATTTGAAGAGCACTTTGTTAATGGCAGTCCATCTATCCCAATGTCAATGGTCAACGATTTTTCTAAAAATTTCGTGCTGTTTAGGATAATTTTCAATTGTTTTTCAAGTCCAATATGTAAATATCGACCTTGTCCCATTGGTGTGATATTTAATGTTATATTTGGTGTTTTTTTAAGGGTTCTTACATCGTTTGGCAAATTTTGATGATACTTTCGAAGTATTTGGAGTAAGTTATTTACCGCATCATTTGACTGGTTAAAATTTATGGTCCATTCGGATAGTTCGGACTGGAGATCATCGTGGTCTGAGTCAACTGATTCATCCACAACCAATTCTGATTCGGTATCTGAAACCGTTATGTCAGAGAAATTGACCAGTTCATTCTCCATAATATTTGATCCTGATTCGACATTCCCATCGAAATTGTTTTTCACATTAATATCTTCGACTTTATTGACCTTGGAAGCACTTGATTTAAAATTGTTTACAGCATTAAGCGAAACATTCACATTTGAACTGCTCGCAAGCGACTCAATCTCACGGCGAATTATTCTATACAGTTTTTGTTTTGACATTTTAGAATTAATTAAATTAAAATTACACTCACTTGCAATAGTTTTTTCAAAATAACGATTTACACGAAAAGTAGTTTATATGTATACACTTAACTACACTTAAAATCTATATATACGTACACGCTTAAATACACTTAAAATCTATATATATACCATATACTACACTTAAATTTTTTTCCTAAATTAACTAATTTAGAACTAATTTAATAATAATTTTAATTTAAACAAAAATCACAATGTAAATAACTTTCACTGCTCTACAACGTATTTCACATAAGAATACACATAAACAAACCAAAATGGCTGATGTTTTGACAGTAAATTAAAAACTTAACACTAGAGGCTGTGCTTTGTCTTAAAATAGTGTTCAAAAGTATAACATTTTTGTTACGTATTTGATGTATACATTTTTTAGTTGGGAGGGTAATGACACCCATCATATAGGTTTCCAAAGAACACCATTCAACAAGTCTTTTGAAGCGAATTGTCTCAAATACATAGTTGTCTTTTGACTGTCTTGAACTTGTTATCAAGTCTAGTTGCTGAGTCGTCTTTTAATTGTCTTGCAAGACACGTTTGCTGGGTACCAACATTGATATGCACATTGGGCAATCGTCTACACGGTACGTACGGATAGTATCTTTTACCAATGCCTCCTAAACTACAGGCATATATTATAGAGTATATATACATATATACGCTACTAAGTGGACTATAAAAAGTTTGACTCTACCCTTATTGAATGTAAAAAAGTTCAGTGCACAAATTTTTTCACCACTATATACTACACTTCTCCATACAAATCAAGGTTAAAAAAAACGGTCGACATTTTTCCATAGAAAAATCGGGTTATGTCCCTTCTGTTTGTGTTCTATATTCTGTGCTATTTTTTTTGTGTTCTATATTCTGTGCTACAGGCCTCTTACTACTCTCATTTTTTGCACATGACGTCAATTTATGTCTAAACCGAGGCTGCGCAATAATAATGTTAAGATATTTACTCTACAAAACAAATAGAGAAAGCAACAAAAAGGTATACTTAGCGTGTCGTCATCATTTGGTGTATGCGGCCTGTAGTTTAGGAGCAATGCCTTCTATAGTACTGGCCTGTGACAGTGCACCTAGAATACTACAGGCCACACTGCTTGCTATGTCATTAAATTTATGTCTACAGTTTATTCTTTGAACTGTAGACGGCAGTCATGTTCATAAAAAGAAAAAACGAAAACAAACACAAAAAAAATATTTTTTATACGAGTGCTAAAAGTAAGGTTATGTCTTCTCGTAAATTATACGAAATGTGTACACATTTTATACGTGTTTTATATTTAACACAACTTAGAATGCATAATTTTATAATAATATTATGAATTATTACTTTTACCAATAGCTTTTTATTGAATTTTAAAACATATTATTAAAATATTTTTCTTGTTGTTTGTTTACAATTTTTTTTCTTATCAATATGACAGCAAACACAAAAAAAATCAAAACAATCTTTTTAATTTTAGTGCTGCCTATAATAACCAAAGAGAGAACTGTCGACATAAATTGGCGTCATATAGCAAAATTTTTAAAGCAGTGTGGCCTGTAGTATTCTAGGTGCACTGCCTGTGACAACATTCATTTTTTGCTGATGACGACAACGTAAGTCGACAACCAGATGTCAGCATAGTTAAGTAAAAATAATACACTTTGCCTCCTTATTACGACGGCAATAAATTTCACAAACTTAACAAATAAAAATCTGAACTATTATACAATAAATTAATAAATTATGAACAATTTTAGTGTAATTGATTTTCTTAATTCATAAATTGAATTTTTTCGATCCACATTCAAGAAGTTAATGAGAATTTAAAGAAATGCGCCTATTTAGATAACGTAATACAAAGTTCTAGTGTATTCCACTGCAAAAATATAAATAAAACCGTGAGAGCAGAGAATATTTTGTTTCTATTTTGTCATTTCATTTTTGTATTTTATTGTCATTTTCATTTAGTGTCACATAATTAGTCGAAGCCGTACGGTACGATGCATTTTTTCTGTATTTTACATGATATCCGTACTTCTTTTCCTATTTTTATTTAATCTACGTACCAATTACAACAATTTTGAATTAGATGATATTACAAATCGACTTATGTTGGATAAAAATGACAAAAAAAATGCCAAAATCTAAAATAAAAATGTACATACATGCTACAAAACGAATGTCATTCGGCTTCAACAGTTTGTTCGAAACTAAACAAAATTACAAAACAACAGGGAGAGAGAAATAATATTTTTATTGTTTTGTAATTTTGTATGACGAATTGACGAAATTTATTTTGGTTTTATAAGAACGAGGCGGAGCCAAAAACTAGAAAAAGGAAATAAAATATAGGATATTCATATTTTATTTCCTACTTCGATGTAATAATCTAAACTAAATATAATTTTGTGATGTAATTTTCCTTTTTAAAATTTATCTGCCATCTAGTTGAACCGTCGACTTAGCGTGTCGTCATCAGTTGGTGTAAGCGGCCAGTAGTTTAGAAGGCATTGTTAGGAGGCATTGCTTTTACCAATATAATTACGCCAACATTGGCTGTGTTCCAATTGAAACAATTTGCTACTCACAAGTACTTGTGAGTAGATAACCAAAGGAACGGGCAAAATTATGACAGCAACATATTTTGTTGTACAAAATCAAATTTGTTTGAATATTTTCAGACAATTTGGTAATACATAATGTCAAAAATTGGACATACCATGAAGGCAAAGCCTTAATCTGTGCGTACGCTGGTAGGAAAGAGGAGTATTGAGGTTCTAATAGTGAAAATGTAAATAAAATCAATATAAAAATCCACCGCTTTAATAGTCGAATCAATTCCATCAGTTTAATAATTTTAAATATATATATTGGGATATTTATAATTGGATCAATTTAATAATTATAATTAGTAGCTAATTGTAATTTTACAAATTTTATTGCAATTTGATAAGTAATTTTCCACAAAAATCCCTTATTGTCAATCAATCGAATATAAACAAACAAAAAATTGTAATAATAATCTGACATTTCAACATAATCAAACCATCACAAAGCCATCTGTTAGATTTTTTAAAACTAATATACCTACCGTCAAATTTATGCGTAACTACTTTCAACATCTACACCACCATTTGAGCATGGGTAGCTGCGAGTAGTTACAAGTCATTGTGAGTAGTTTGCTTTCTCCATTGGAACACAGCTATTGGTGTGTATTTGCGTTCGTGATTCGTGTGGCTGCGGCATGAATGAAATACACTTGAATCTCGATTATCCGGGATTTTTTATTCTCTTGGTTAAAATGTGAATTTTATCTGATTAACCGGGATTTTCGTTTATCCGGGAAGTCCCACTCATCCCGGATAATCGAGGTCAAGTGTACGTATAAGTATTTTTTATTCACACCAAAGTGTATTGACTTAAACAAGCTCACTGCACTCAGAAGAGATTACTCAGAGTGAATACTCAATTTTTATTCACTCCCCCCAATAATAAATATGTACATATGTATATATAATCCAGTATCTTCCAAGTACCTGAGATTTTAACGGCATTAAAACAAAATTAATTTATAATGATCATTATCTTAATAAACAAATCGTTTCTTAATACAAATGTTCAATCATCAAATACAATTGACAATATCCTGTAAAAAAAATTTTTTCCATTAAAAATTTGATTTACTATAATTTACATTTTAACCGACACGATAAATTTTTATCCAATTACGAACTTATGTTTAAATTTAGTTTTTACCACCCAAAAAATAAATCCATTGCCTTTGTAACAATTCCCGAACTTTTTTTGGGAGCCGACATACTTGGTATCACTTCAGTAGGGCTTTGCATTGATTTGTATCCTGCATGTGTCAGTGATCTAACTCTGCTCAATGAAGTGCTAAAAAAAATTTATCAGATACACGTAAAACTTTTAAGATAAATAATCCATAATTACTCAATGCATTCCAAATTTTCCTTTTCTACAATTGATTGATCTTTGCATCTGGTAACGCCGATCATTAAATTGTTCCCCAAAATCTTTTCGTTATAATTTAGAGCTTTGTCACATTCTAGACGCGAGGAAAATTTTAAATGAATCCAATTTCCATTTTGTGGTGGAAAAATTTTATCTACAATGTTCCCACATTGTGAAAAATGAGATATAATTAACGACGTAGCACTCACAGGAAATCCATATACCGTTATCCAAAAATCAATCGGTTTCGGCGGTGACAAACAGTTTGAGGCATTATACAAGCTGATATTTTGTTTTTCTTTCTGAGGCATTGGTGAACCTTGATTATAATCGTAATTCATTCTTGAATTATTGAAACTGTTTTGGTAAGATTCATTGAGGGTTTGATTATTATAATTAAAAGATTGGTTAGCTAATGGAGATGCAATATTAAGGGCGCCTGATTGCGTAGCAGACATTTTGGTACTGTTAAATCTGGTAGGTGTTTGGGGTAAAGAAAATTTGTCGGCATGTAAAGAGTCGAACAGACTTTGTGTTGGAGGACCGGTAATGCTTTTATTATTCGCGGGTGATGAAAAAATATTTTGTGTTGGAGATTGATGGTAACCCAAAAATGATTTGTGTTGTATACTAGACCGATTAAATTCGGGCGAAGTTTGTATATTCGGTGATTGTGCTGCCAAAGAAAGGCTTTATTAGATCTTCAAACTTGCATATCTAAAATAAACTTACCGAAACTTCTTACTTTAGTAGGTGATAACGAATTGTTTCTAGTTGTATTCGTTTCCCCCATTAAATATGGAGGTAAATATGTATTACCTGTTGCCGGAGACGGACCTCCAGTGGGACTGCCTAAAGTCATAGGTTCCATTAAAGCTTATAGGTTATAAAACTTTTACACAAATATTAGACGTTCCACTTTAAATAGAAAACAAGTAATTATTGACTATATAGAGTAATTATTGACTATGTACAGCAACTATTGCGTGTTATATGAATTGTAAAATTATTTTATTTACAAAAAAAGAGCGAATGCATTCGAAACGTTACTTTGTAGGGTGTACATAAATGGTACCTTCAAAAACGCCTCAACTAACCCAGTAAGCAATTTGAGGCGTTCCAAACAAATTCGAGTTGGTTTGCAGGTTCGATTATAATTTCCAATTATCAACATATACCTGTTTACACCAGTAGAATAAAAGTATGTAGCAAAAAAGTATCAGCGCATCCCCAATGCAAAATAATTTTTCCTTTAACTTTTTCCTTTAACTTTTTCCTTATGAAGAGCATACCCAATGAATAGGGAAAAGTCAAAGTAAAGCTAACTTCATTTTACAAAATTATTTTTTGTTTACCTGTTATTTTATATTATTATATTATATATTATTTATTACTTTTTCACAGGACACAAAATACAACACTAATTGTTAAAAGACAAATATGCATTGAATATTTTTTAATTTGTGACAAACAGAACAACAACAACAACAGCCAATTTTGTAAATGCGGTTTACTTCACTGTATTTCTCATAAGGAAAAAGTTAAAAGTTTGATAACATTTTTCATAAGGAAATCACCAACCTAACAAAAAAAAAATTTTTTTTTCTCAAAATTTTTTTCATATTTTTCTGTAAGGAAAAAGTTAAAGGAATTTCATTGGGGATGCAGTGTATATTGGTGTAAACTCAAACTAAAATACTTTAATACTTTATCACGTACTATATTGCTATTAAAGTATAATAGCTATCAAACAAATATTGGTATTATAGTCGTGGTTTATACTCTACTTTAATATTATAATACTTTAATTTCGTTTATTTTTTTTCAAGTGGCCGGTAAAGACATTTTTTGTTTGGATATACATTTCCATTTGTGATATTAAATAAAAACAATTATATTTGTCAACAAAAAAAGTAATATAGTATTATAGTATGGGTTTACACCGCTTGTGATGTAAACTGGCCGGGTATTATTAGCAAAAAAGTATTACAGCGCATACCCAATAGAATTCCTTATGACTTTTAACTTACAGAAAAGTATGAAAAAAAACTTGAGAAATTTTTTTTTTTCTCAAGTTTTTTTTTCATACTTTTCTGTAAGTAAAAAGTTCTATTGGGTATGCGCTGCTATACTATTAAAGTAGCTCTGGTGTAAACCCGGTAATAGATACGGTTTATGCCTTAAGTCCGCCAAGAAAAATATATTGTCACTTAAAAAAATACTAAAAAACCAGAAAAAGAAAAATTATATAAAATTGCATTAGAGTGACAAAAGCAAAAACAAAATTTATGGGAACATTTTATAGTTAAATTTTGACGTCTTGTAGATAACATAACCAAGTAACTAACAAAACTTTGCAAAATAAATGTGTTTCGGAAATTTCATTTTTTTGATAGAAATTTAAGTTTGATACAATTCATCGGTATCAAATAAAAAATATTTGGCGTTATTATACTTTACGTATACATCGAGAAAATCAGGTAAGGAGTATAAATTTTGAAAATTTTTAAATGCAAGATTGTTTATCAACAGTTTTTAGAGGGGGAAGCTAAATTTTTCCGTAAAATTTTCTGAGTTTCCGGAAAATTTTTCACTTTTTTATTTTTCAAATAAGGTAAGATGTTAATTTTAGATAATTTTGGCGTTAGGATTGTCTATCCAAAATTTGTAGAAAGTACACAAGCCAAATTTTCCAAGAAAATGCATTTATTTTATTAATAATGATTGCTTCGTCAACCTTGCAGACACAGATCAAAGAGTTTTTATCGCTCTTATCGCTTCTTCTGTTAGTGCCACAAATGTTAAAAAACCAACTTTAGTAAATATCAATAAACATGATGAATACCTCAATTATAAAAGCTTTTACTCCATTAAGTGCCAAGCCGTAGTAAACAGAAACCATTTATTTAACGACGTGTTCATCGGTTTTCCAGGATCAGTGCATGATACAAGGGTTTTCAAAAACAGCCAGGATCAATTATAATAAATAAAGTATAATAATTTCAAAAATAAAAACAATCCATTTATTTCACCCTTATTGCAAGTATTTTATTGTTGTTACGGCTACTACTCACATTAATTACTATAAAAAAAGTGGGGTTATGTTTTTTAACATCCTGTCAAAATTTATAGACGGTCTAGAGTTCGTAAAAAATTTTTGTGGTGAATAAATAATTTTTAGTTTTCCAGTCGAAATTTTAATTTTTAACAGGATTTTTAATACATTCACTAACAGCCTAATACATTCACTAACAGCCTTAACCAACTAAATATGCTTCACTTCATGACGAATTTCATGTCATTTCACGTAAAGCTACTGTATCGGAACGATAATGATGTGTTTTTAACTCAGTTGTTATGGTGTACTTTTACGCGCATCATTTTACATCCCAACAAGCAAAACCTTGAAAAATAAAAATCGATAAAATCGGAAATTTTTTTTAAAGTAGCTCGGTGTAAACCCAGGGTGTAGATTTTTTCCAAAATTCGACAAGTTGACGAAATAACCGCATGTATATTAGTAGTGGTACGTGTATTTACATTAGTACGGATGTGTGCCATTTAATTTTTTTGGATATGACATTTCAAAATATCATTTCCTATTATCATTTAAAATTTGTAAATGCAAATAAATATGTGCTTTAAATAAAACTAAATTTATTTAATTTTAGTTTTAAAATAATTTCTAATTCTGTGTTTCTGTGAAAACAAAACATTTATTCGACATCACATTGAAAAAAAATTGAAATGTGTAGCTAAAATATTTTTTCCTTAACACATTGAGGCACACTTTCTAAATGTGTGTGCTACTCAGGAACACATTTGATAACTTTTGTAATCGCAATCATATTTCGTCGCGGAAAGGAATGTATTGTGAAAACTGCAAAATATGTCGAGTTATTCCTTAAAATGTGCTAAAAACGTGTTAAAAAACGAAAAAGTTGTATGTCCGCTATAGCAGTAATTAACGTGAACGTGTTAACTCACCACTCAAATACTTGGTGAGATGTCAAAAAACTGAGACGACGAAAGGACATAAGCACCAAAAAACTGAACCGATTTGTACCGATTCATAATTTTTGATGCTTACATTCGCAGAAAACAAACAAATATTAACACAGAAAAACTACTCACACTAATATAAAAATGTATACTATACTCCTTAAGGATGAAACACACCAAGCAGCAGCAGCGAGCAGCAAACTTAAATTTTGACCTATTCGCTTATGTAATGATACAAAATCATAGTTTGAGTATAAATATAGGTATTTCCATTAAAAGAAATTAAGTATTTTGTATTTATAATTGAAAAATTTAAATTTAAACAAATTATATTGAATGAAGTTGCATCTGTCGCGGCAGCAATAGGTTCCACACCCAGCAGCATTAATTTGTTGCTCTTTGCTGCTACTCATAACCTCAATAAAATTTACACAATTTAATTTTACTACTAAAACAAAACAATTTGCTGCGCTGCTTGATGTGCACATTCATACGCAGCCGTTATTGTGGATTGTTTGGAATATGTTGCGCTGCTCTTGGTGTGTTTCATCCTTTATACGTATACGAAAACGTCATTCGTCGTTCGTCGAATTTTGGAAAAAATCGACCCCCCAGTATCAATCTTTTTCACTTGGGAACACTTGTGGATTTACATATCTGACGATTTTTCGGCGCGACTGCTTGCCGCAGGAAGTTCGGCGAACACGTATTATCGATGATTTACATATTCAACGATTTTTCGGCACAGTTTTTTCACACATCCATACATAAACAATAGAATGACACATAATATAAAAAAAACAGATGAAGTTAAAAAAAATTATTCTATGTATGCTGTGTCGTTGCGCCGAAAAGATAAATTTTGTTCATGTCTTCGCCGTGCCGAAAATTCGGCGAAGAAATCCTTTCTGATTGGTTGAATGTGCCACGTGATGTTCGGCGCAGAAAAATCGTCGGATATGTAAATCCACCTTTAAAATTGTTCATTGGGTGAATGTTTATACATATATTTTTTAAAGAAACTTCAAATATTTTAAAATTTGACAGATCTTAATTATTGTGCATTGGAGAAGTGTGATTAGATTACATATTTAAATAAACACAATTTAATGGAGTTGGATAACATAAACTACGATCATGACTACTCGATACTTCCACCGCATGTAAGTGATATTTAATTAAATATCTTATACTTAAGCGACATAGTTTATAAAATAATCTATTGAATACACAATTATGATTTAAGAGTTTCGGAAAAAAGCTCAATTTAATAAGTAGGTAGTTCCAGAAGAAATACAAAATATATTCATGTGAAACCTATTATTTTATTTTTATTTTTACATTAATTACGCAATATTATCAATTAGAATGACATCACCTTCTATTCGACAATTTTCCTCCAAAAAATTTGACTGCAACAAAAACAAACTAAAATTTATTTGTAATTTTTAAAGTTTATGACAAAACTATTAAAGTTTAATATTTAAACCATAACCAAAGATAAGAATATATACAGTGCTGGGGAAAAAAATTATTATTAAAAATTTATTTTATTGTTATTATTAATTATTAAAAAATTATTTTATTGCAAACATATTTTATTGCAAATTGGAGTCTTTTGCTAAATTACAAAACTTTTGAACGCAATTGGCTTATTGTTTCATTTTAAATACATGATGACGTAATTTTTTGAAAAAAAAAATGTACCTGCAGTTTAGGGAAAAAACCCCGAAAAATGCCAAAATATTCAAAATACGATGATTGGAGTTAAAGTAATGGAATAAATTAAACACTTATTTTTAATTTTTTTTTTTTATTGATTTATAGAAGTTCTATCTTTAATATTAATATTTTGTTGGACCGCCTTTTGTTTTTATTACACCGGTACAACCCCGCAACTGATGTGCAAAAAAATTGGTCAAGCAATTATTTTATTTTATGCCTACCGTTCTTGGCCGACATTAGGGGTGCAGATGTTTTATTGCCTGTAATTTTTTTTTTTGAGTATCAATAGTGCGTATTTTGTAAGATTAAGTTATTTTGTTACTGATCCTAGTCAAATAAAGAATAAAGTGCAATTTTATTTAAAAAAAAATGGGAAAAGTTAGTGAGCAGTGTAAAAGCAATATGTTGATTTGAGCGGGAAAAAATTTAACCACGCGTAAAATAGCAGAAAGATTAAACATTCCAAAAAGTACTGTCGCGTGGAATATTAAAAAATTGCGGGAGATGGGCAGTACACAAAGAAAGAAAGGCTCTGGAAGTCCCAGAAAGACAACGCCAGTGGAAGATCGTTTCATAATATTACAATGTCGTCGGAACCGTTTTAAAACTTCATCGGACATAAGACGGGATGTTGAGCGAGCAACAGGAAAAGAAATTTCAGCCAGCGTAGTGAGGAAAAGACTTGTTAAAGCTGGTTTGAGAGCACTTAAACCAGTCCAGAAGCCAGAGTTCACATTACTAGTGAAAAAATAACTTTGCTATGGGCCCAGGAGCATGTTTCTTGGACTCCAGAGATGTGGAATGATGCGATTTTCCCCGATGAATCAAAACTCAAGCTGTATGTTGGAGATTGAAGGATTCTCGTAAGAAGAAAACCGGGCGAGAGGCTTGGCAACGAAGGTTAGGTTAGGTTAGGTTAGAGTGGCTGCTATCACACACTTAGGCCAGTAGTGGCCCATTGTGATACCACAGGATCCTATCTCCCCTTTACTCCCGTTGAAACCATCCAGAGCTACTTATGTAGCGTAAAATATCTCGCACTCTACAGCCCGCGAGTTCCGAAAGGCTGTCCATACTGTACACACCTAAGTACTTATGCCTTCTGCATGATAGTGCCGGACACGAGCATAGGAAGTGATCCAACGTCTCCTCCTCCTCTTCGTCCAAACAGCTTCTACAGAAGTCATTAGTCTGTAGACCCATCCTTCTTGCATGTTCCTCAAAAAGGCAGTGTCCTGTCAGTATCCCTACGACCAATCCTAACTCGTTTTCCTAGAGATACTAGTGCCTTGGAGCGCCGCAGGTCCAGTTTTGGCCAAACCTGTTTTGCCACCCTGCACGTGAGAGAGTTGGTCCACCTCTCATTTGTCAAGGCAATTGCCTGCTTACTGAGCGCCAATTTGAGTGCTGCTATAGGACTCCCCAGACCCGCCCTTCCCGGCTGTATCTGGAGAGTCGTGCCGTACCTAGCTAGTTCGTCCGCCCTGCAGTTTCCCGTGACGTCCGAGTGACCAGGGACCCAGATTATCTGGATGCTGAAATACTGGCAACGAATGTCTTTTAAGATTTCCACCGAAAAATGAAGGAGTTATGGTCTGGGGATGCTTTTCTGGAAATGAAATCAGTCGATTGTGCTTCCTTAGTTCCAGCATTACAGCAGCTGTTCATCTGCAGGTCCTACACAATGAATTTGAGCCTTCTGCGTTAAAGCTTTTTGGCGAGACTTGCAAATTTATTTTTCAACAGGACAACGATCCGTGCCATACCGCCAAAGATGTGAGTTATTAAATTTGAACTGTAGATAGAAAAATTGGCTTTCAGATAAACATAAATAATTTGTTAAAAACTTGTTTTTTTTCTTATCTCTTCATTTAAAGGTACAAAAGTACTTCGAAGAAAGTAGTATCGATGTGTTGAGCTGGCCCCCGTATAGTCCAGACATAAATCCCATTGAAAATATTTGGTCTATGATGAAGCTACAAGTAGCAAGAAAGCGCCCAGATCTATTCAAGCTTTAAAATGTTTGTTGAAGACGATTTGGGAATCCATACCTCCTACGACTTTGAAAAATTTATCAAATTCAATGAATCGAAGGTGTATCGATCTAATAAAAACAAAAAGCGGTCCAACAAAATATTAATATTAAAGATAGATCTTCTATAAATCAATAAAAAACAAAAAAAAAAATAATTAAAAAATAAGCGTTTAATTTATTCCATTACTTTAACTCCAATCATCGTATTTTGAATATTTTGGCATTTTTCGGGGTTTTTCCCCTAAATTGAAGGTATTTTTTTTTCTCAAAAAATTACGTCATCATGTATTTAAAATGAAACAATAAGCGAATTACGTTCAAAAGTTTTGTAATTTTAGCAAAAAGACTCCAATTTGCAATAAAATATGTTTGCCAAATTTTTTTTCCCAGCACTGTATATGTTTATCTTTGCCATAACCATAAACAATTGTACTGTTAAATTTTAATGTGCCTGTTTAAAGCTCGATTTATATTATCCGTTCCTTTCAGCTTCATTATTCGTATCAGACAAAAAAAAACATTGTTACATGTATTTTCATAGGAGTATTTATATTATCCATTACGTTCAGTTCCTGCAAGTACGGAACGGATAATATAAATACTCCAATGAAAAAAATATGTAACAATGTTTTTTTTTGTCTGATACGAAAAATGAAGGAACTGAAAGGAACGGATAATATAAATCGAGCTTAAGGCGGAATTCCATTACTGAGGCTTTTTTTGTGCAGAAAACTAGAAAGAGATATTTCTAATTGGACACATACAGTAAATTGTTTATACTGGGTTTACACCAGAGCTACTTTAATAGTATAATACTTTTTTGCTAATAAAGTATATAACCCTGCCAGTTTCCCTCCAGGCCAGGCGTAACATTAACGTACGGTTTACGAAGACTTAGCTCTACTAAAGTATTCGCAAACGTTACGCAAAAACGGTACGGATGTGGTACGTAAAGTATATTTTTGTCACATGAGAAGTGAAACAAATTAGCGAAGACTTTTCTATGTGTTAGTGTCTATAAACTATTCATAATGTGTACGACAAAAACGTAACATTTATGAGCCGTATTTGCGTATCTTTGGCGAGTCACTTGCGCGTGACTTTTACGCTCGGTTTAATTCGTCGAAACTACTTTATTGTCAAATAAAAAACCAATAATATTTTCATCTTGTATTTACTTAAATAAAATCTATCTTAATTAATATAATATAATAATAAAATTAATTTCAAAAGGACTTTTAATTCTGCCGCATAAAGTAATTATACTTAATTTTAATTCACAAATATTTCATCACATCAAAAAACTCGCATATAATCCAAATGACTATTCATACCTGAAACACAAAAAAGCTAATTACAAATTTAAAGCATGAAGCTACACATTTTTTCTTACCTAATAGGAATGCTCTTACTGGGGCATCACAAATGAACGCCCTTATTTTAAGGCAAAAGTTCGACCAACAATATATTATGATCAATCACGAATAAATTTATTGCACCCAAAAACTTAAACTACGACTCTTTAAAATATAAAATATACAAAGAAAGCAAAATATACTGTAATATGTGATAATAAAAATTAAGTATAGGTGTAGTAGTGTGGTTTCAAAATTAACGTGCGTAAACTGTTCGTAAACCGCACATTTTTAGTGTATACATTTTTGCGCCTGGAGGGTTACATCACAAGCGGTGTAAACCCATACTATAATACTATATTACTATTTTTGTTCACAAATATAATTTTTTTTGTTTAATATCACAAATGAAAATGTACATATGTATATCCAAACCTAAAATGTCTTTACCGGCCACTTAAAAAAAACAAAATTAAAGTATTATAATAAGAGTTTAAACCACAACTATAATACCAATATATTTTTGATAGCTATTATACTTTAATAGCAAATAGTACGTGATAAAGTATTAAAGTATTTTAGTTTGAGTTTACACCAACCCTCCAAACATTGCGTAACTTTTACGTACAGTTTACGAAGACTTGTTTATACTAAAGTCCTCGTAAATGTTACGCATATACGTAAAGAAAAAGTTGTGTAAACGAACACTTCGTCACAAGAGAAATGAAACTACTTTACGAAGACTTGTATATGTGTTGGTAACAATAATTGTCTTCGCAAATTCCGCGAGTTAGCGTAAAGTTAACGAACGGTTTAAACATGTGAATGCGAACATATTTCATTTCGGGTTTTGCTCGTTTTTACGCGGGATTTATTACCATTTTAGATTATATTTTTTCGAAAAATAAAAAAACCGAGAATTCTTTTCCAATGTTATTTTTTTTTTTTATCTTGATTAAATTTATACTTATTACGATAAATATATAAATACTTATTACGATAAATATATAATATATACATAAATATATACATATTATATGTTGGCCATGCCATGAAAATGTTGATGCTGCTTCGTTTGTGATGATATCCTTCAAACAACCTCTCAAATATTTTTGAAGTGATAAATCACTAATTGCTTTAAAGTGACTGGTCTATAAAAGGTTCGAAAATAAATTATATAAACTTTGTTATTCAGGATGTTAAAATTTAATGTTGCTTACCAAAATATTTTCCTTTTCTAAATTAGATTTAACTTCACATTCCAGAGCTTTAACTTGTTTTGGTGATGTGGCTGGTATATTTAAAATATGACACTGCTCTATATTTACTAAAATTATTAGTTATTTTTAATTAAACACAAAAAAACAAAATAGAGATCACAAACGTAATATATTTCACTAAACAACTTATCCGAATGAAGCACGTATAAAAATATTACATTTGTATACCATATGCGAATACCATACGAAATAAAAATATATATATAAAAACAAACGAAATAGTTGTATGTGTATTGGTATTCCATTGTTAATGAGTGTACGTAAAGTTTACGTTTTCGTAAAGAATTTAATGTATACATTTTTTTGTTGGGAGGGAACATACTTTTTTGCTACATACTTTTATTCTACTAATGTAAACGGGGTATTAATGAATGTATTTAATTAACTCAGAATAATTTCTATCATGGTTCAATGTCATTACATTTTTAATTCATTTTGTTGGTCAATTTAAAGGTTTAATGACGTTATTTAACGTTCAAACTAATCATTGTGTGCCAAAATATAATCCAATTTTCTATTTTTCAGATTGTCTCTATAATTTTATCGCATTTAGATTTTGAAGATTTGAAGAATGCCGTACAAGTAAGCAGTTTGTGGTATTATGCTTCGCATCATCCGTTGATAACTAATAGAATTCGGCTTCGTATTTCTAAAAATATTAAGCTCGAAATTCCCGATATTTCTCAAATTATACGACCATTTGATGCGGTCCGTGTGTCACATGTAGATTTCGATATGATTGAGTATAAGGAATTTTTCGTTAATTTTGGAAAATGCATCAAAACTATAAACATTGCCTTTTGTAATATCAACGTGCGTCAACTTTACGAAGTTCTAATAAATATGAGAAATTTGGAAAATTTTGAATTTTTTGAAAGTAAACCCATGCCACTCAAAACTATCGATGCAGATCAGTTAAACACCTTTGATGAATCCGATCGAAATAAAATAATGAATAATTTGGGTAAAATTAAATATTTAACAATAAGCCCATCATCAAATAATCTACTGAGTTTTATTCCAATATTTCAATACACAAAAAACGTTGAGAAATTGCGACTTCGTAATACGTGGGCTTCATTACCAATAAATAATGAATTAATATTAAATAATTTATTCGAAATGTTTGATTATTGGAATTTAGAAAAGCTCAAATCACTGGAAATTGAATTTATCAGTAAAAATAAAAATAATTTGTTTTATGAAAAATTTTTAAAATTGAAGAACATTCAATTGAAAGAACTGCGCATGATTGAAAAATATGATAAGGAACATAATTTTAATTCTAATTTTTATAATCAAGGTTTTACCAATTTTTGTATATTGAACAAAAATTTAGATATTTTGGAAATTCCTTCAATAAACGATCAGGAATTATATGACATATCGAGAAATATATCAAACCTTAAACATTTGGAAGTTGGTACCATGCGAGCAGATCGAATCCAGGAAATTCGAAATCTAAAATCATTAAATGTGAGTATATTAAACGTAGTATGTAGTTTGGTTATACATACTTATAAATTATTTAAATTTGTTTAGGTATTACATTTATGCCGTTTTATAGGAACCGTTGAAGAATCTGTACAACTATTTTCCGTCAGATTTGATAACTTAAAAGATTTGTGGCTTGAATTGTTCATTGATAAAGTTGTATTAGATTTAATAGCTGAAAATTGTGAGAATTTGGAAGCATTAAGCTTGAATTTAGTTACAACGGAGTGCGAATCTATTTTCAAAAAATTATTAAAATTAAAATATTTACGTGTGTGGTTTAGACGGTTTCGTTTTCACCATTTTGGTGTGAGTTCATTATTGGCGTTGTGTTTTTTATTTTAAATAGTTTAAATTGTTTTTTTAGGATCAACAGATTGATCAGAATGTCGAATTCAATATAACCAATTTACAGGAGTTAGAATACTTGGAAATCAATGGTTATGTTCCTGGCATTGCGGCAAACCAAATTGAATCGTTACCCAAATTAAAAAATTCAAATCATAAATATTTTAACTATGGTAAAATAATATAAAGTTAAATATAAAATTCAGTTTTGTTAACAATACAACCATTTCACAGATCAATCAAGTAATAACGTCGGATTTGAGCATATTTATGATGATGATGATAGCGAAGTCGAGAGGAGCGATAATTCTGAGCAAGAATTTGACATTGAAGACGTTGTTTATCAATAAATGCTGTGGTCCGATTGTCGGGTAAATGTCAGATTTTACTTTAATTTATAAATTAAAATAAAGTTTTGCAAACTGATATTGTGTGTTAGTTGACTAAAAAGCCTGTTTTACCCAACTATTTGGCAAAATTAATTCTGTTTTAAAATAAGGAAAATCTGAGATTCACAATCATAAAGTACTAACTAAAAATTCGAAATTTTTTAAACAATATACTCATCGAGACATGCTACACGAGATTTTAGTTTGAAACCAGACACTAAAATCTCGTGTAGCATGCCCAATCAAAAATACTTGTAATGCTTAAAAATTCAATCGAAATCGAGAAACGCAATTGCAGAAAGTAAGACATGTGAGCAAATTGAATGAAGAAGACAGATTAATGCGACCGAAAATTGACTCTTGTTGTTATCTAATGTAATTATGTAAATTGAATTGAACTTTTTAGTTATGAGCCATTTTTTATTTTTTATAAATCGTAAAACATATATTATCACATGCTATATATGCAAATTGTTTTGATTTTCGATATGTAATAGCAGAGACAACCTAAATGAGATAAAGGGTTATCCAATTCAAGCTTGATAAAGTAAACTTAAAAAAAAACACACAAAATATTCGGAATGTATTGTAATTTTTATTTCATTTTACAGATTGATCTTTGCCATTTTTAGTTAAACAAGATATCATTCAAATGTCCTCCACGGGACTTCTTACAGGCCTTGATTCTTTTGAGGTAGTTTTCAATGACTTTTCGGCACATTTCGGGCGGTATCTCGGCCATTACCTTACGAATATTAGTTTTCAATTCGTGTAAGCCCCACAAAAAGAAATCCAAAGGCGTTAAATCACAGGATCTTGGAGGCCAATTGACATCAGCCAATCGCGAAATCAAACGTCCAGGAAATTTCTCTTGCAAAAGATCTCGATTTGCTCGTGTTACGTGACTGGTTGCTCCATCTTGCTGGAACCACATATCGTCAAGATCATAATCTTCGATTTTCGTTAAAAAAATAATCGGTTAACATGCGGCCATAGCGCTCAGAATTGACGGTAACGGTTCGTCCATGGTTGTTCTCAAAAAAATATGGCCCAATCACACCACCAGACCACAATGCGCACCAAACAGTGACTTTTTCCGGGTGTAATGGCTTCTCTACAATCAATTGTGGATTTTCTGAGCCCCAAATTCTACAGTTTTGCTTATTAACGTATCCACCAAGCGAAAAATGAGCTTCATCACTGAAGAAAATTTTGTTCGAAAAATCAGCATCGACGGATTTAACAATTTTAACGCGTTGGTCGATTGTTAAATGCTCCATATTCTTAAATGATGGCAGAATGTCAACTAAATAAATGACAGCGTACTTGACGTTTATCTTTGACAGATGTCGGTATACAGATTTCTACTTTATCAACCTCGAATTGGATAACCCTGTATTTCATCCTAAGTAAACGTAAAAATTTAAACTGCGATTTCATTTTCTGTAAATAGCCGCATAGAATCAAAAATACAAAGAAGTTAAATGTACAGAATGAGCCTAAGCAACTGTCAAGTGTCACAAATTCGGAGGGTAAAAGAGAAAGCATCTAAATCAACGGGATTACAACAACAACAAAAATCTATAAGCGCCCACGCCACAACCAAAATTGTTTTCTTAATTTTGTCTGATTTATAACTTAAATTCAGGATAAATTTACCATAAATCACTAGCTTCTTAACATAATTTACATTTTATTTTATATAAACACTTGGTAAACTTGCTGGTGGTAAGATATTCCTTCTTGAAATTTTTTAGGCGTATTTTCGCATTTTTTCACGATACACTTCATTTTGTACAAAAGTCTGTATTTTTTGTTATCACATAATACACCACTATATAAACAAATAACTATTTCATGAAGTTTGTATAATTTTGATGAATTATAATTGATAATTTAAAAAATTTATAATTTATAATTTTAAAGCGCAAAATTAACACGTCACTTCATACAACAACACAAACTGGTTTGACAGGCACTTATAGCGAAATATGAGTAAACCATATGGATTTTTTATATAACCATCCTATTCTGGCTTGTGACAGATGAAATAGCAAATTTTATATGGGTAAAATATTGCCACCTAAAAAAAAAATGTCATATTCCTCAGTATTTTACCTTCCTTGCGAAAATATTTTCTTTTTTTGCGTATTGAGAACTATGTAAATGTCCGTTGTAGTGACATGTAGCGCATTAAAAATAAGGTGATTGAATCTTTTTTTCTTATGAAATTTTAGCACGGCATACTTTATGAAAATAAAAATTAACGGGTCTCATACGAAACAACACATTTCACAACAGGATGTGCAAAAACAGAATGTCACAAAACAGGATATCACAAAACAGTACATGGTACGCTACAATACATGGTACGAAACAGGACCAATTAAAACAGTACAACACAAAACAGTACATGGTACACTGTTACGACTGTGTGGTCTTAACAAGACATTTTTTTTGTAAATTTGTTTCTATTCTCCACGTGGTTTCTTGCGTCCGGGTTTTTGTTGTCTGAACGTGATTTCTTGGTGGATGGATTCCTGTGTGTTTTCTTCTGTTATGTTGGCAACGGAACGAAAATGGTAGAGAAAGAGAGAACAATGCGCATCGAGTGTGTGCAAAGTAAAACGTTTTAAAAAAAAAATGTTTTTTCTTGTATGTCTCTCTTTTGTACCAACGAAAATTTGGTACAAGGGAGAGACAGAGAAGAGAGATGCATTTTCTTCTAAAACGTTTTACAAGCTGTGCGACGCTCGAATATATTTTTTTGTTTGTCATTCGAGTTTGTGATTTTTTGAGAAAAGGGTCGAGTTTTTGAGTTGAACATTAAAACACATTGTTTTTTTTTGTATTGGATAAAGCTTTTAAAATTGTGATAGAATACTAATTAAGATAATTTTGATACACATTTTGTAATAAAATAAGTTGTTAAATAATGGAAAATATGTGAATTCAGTACGAAAATCAAGACATTATTTGGTGTAAATAAATGCTATCGACTTATGATTGATTTTTAATTATGTTTTGCATTATATATGCGGAAATGGTGATTTTATTCTTGCCATATTTTGTATGAGTGGTAGACATTTTCGTTTTCGTGGTGAAGTGTGGAAAATATTTTTTTGTGTTTTTCTTTGGAAATGCCATGATGACGGATAGCGTTCAAGTTTTATGTTCAAACGATAAAATTTCACAGTCAATATACAATTGATGATAACCAATCAAACATTGACAACATCAAATAGTAGGCTTGAAATCAATAATAAAATTTAATTGAATCTGAGTGTTGGAGACCGTCTCGTTTAACGGTTGATCAGCAAGACAAAATTTTTCTGTGGGCGTGCCGCCACGTGAGGATACAACGCAACGTAAGAATCCAGCTGAGGCCATTCAAATTTATTTTCGTGAATAACGGCAAAAGGGCCACAACAAGTACGACGGTGACAAATTATTTACGGCGGCCAGTTGAGGCCAGTCGCATACGGGTGGCCAACCGGCACCTCGTATAATTGTATTTGGTATCGGGGAAAGGCCCCGCAACATAGTGCCCAACCAGGCAAGCGCTCGAGCGCAAGGCGGAAGTCGCCCAACGACGGCATCAAGGCCGCAACCCATATTGGTAACGGTGAAAGGCACCGCAACGGTCCGGGTGTGGCAAGGTCACCTGTGGCATGACGGCCGCGCAAGGCCGCAACATAAATTTTAGTAATTAAGGTACGATTTTTTTTAGTTTTTTTATTCATTTATTTTATATTTCTTTTACATTTTTTATTTTTAAATTTAAATTTTGGTTTTTGTAATCGAGCGCCGCACAGCGGGTGCGCGCTCGATGCGCATTGCTGTTCTCTCTCTCGCTCTCTCTCGTTCCCTTCTTTTCTTTTTTTTCGGGAAGCTGGTTTTCTTTGTTTTGTTGTTGTTTTTTTTTCTATAATAAAATGAATTATTAAATTTTATGTTGTGTATGATGGGAGCGGAGACTCCCTCTGTGTCGGTTTAGTGTTTGCGGTCCCTTGGTGCCCGCATCCAATTCCGTAACCAGGGCTTGGCCCCGTTTGAATTCGGATGGATGCGCGCACCAAGGCACCTCTTCCGTTATCATTTTTTTTATTTATTTATTATTTTGATTATCTGCTGTTCGTTCCTCAGGTTCCGGCCGACGAATTTCGGCGGAACATCCGGTTTATTATTATTTGCGTTCCCCCCAACTTTCTGTATTTAATCACGGTGTAAGCCAGGAGCCATGCATGCCTCACACCCCACGACCCTTCGCACTTCTCCCTGAGAACGTAGCCGGCAAAAATAATCGTGGAGGCCTCTGCATGCGCTTAGTGAATATCTGCAGGTTGGCAGTAGCCAGCCTGTAACAGTGGCGCCCAAATCATTTTCGCGAATTTTTAATAATTTTAATTTTTTTTGAGGATTTTTTTAGCTTCACTCCCTTTGGCGTGCGTGTCCAGTGTCGAAACCGGTGTTTCACACTGTTTGAATTCGCATGGACGCGCACACCAAAGCCAGTCTCCCGGTTGACATTCCTTATCTACGATCGCAACCAGCACGGGCTGTTTGATTGCGCGTAGATGGGGGGTGTCATCCCCTATTCTTCAGACATCCGACTTCCGAGCTCTTTCCCATTTCCACTATGTTGTGTCCGATTGTGGTGGAGCTCGGATGTCATTTGGCTGGGGTTTAGCGGTTAGCTTCATTTTCCCTTGCACCGAAGTTTCTCGACCGAAATTTGAGGAACAACAATTTTTAGTATTATTATTATTTTTCTTAATTTTTTTTTATTATTTAGCTGACATAGAGTGGGATTTCCACTCTCATCATACCACCGTATTATCGTACTTGATTTAAATATTTTTTTTTGAATATATTATTTTTGATTTTTAAATTTGGGGTTGTATTGGAACCCGCGGTACTATTAGTACTTCATTTTATATTTTTTCGCATTTTGATTATTTCTTGGTTTTCGTATCGTTTCAAATTTCAACGAGCCCCTCCAAATTAGGTTCTCATCGAAAAGCGCCACTTTGGGGGTATCTCGTCTTCCGTCGTTAATCCAATCGTGGGAATACGGGACCCACAAACCACCACAAGGTAACCATTCCTTTATGTTATTATTATTATTCTAGCCTTATTTTCTTCGCCATCTTGCCTTGTTACTGAGTTGTATTATTTACTATCGGCGTACTTCTGGGTGTGTTGGTAGTTTCATTAGCTACGTTATTATTATTATTAAATTTTGTTTATTATTATTATTTTGTATGAATTCAAATCCGTGGGATACGCCAGAAAGGCCTCAAAGACGTACAGTGTGGGATAACTCGGACGTAGAACCACGTATCCAACGTAACCATCCGTGGGATCGAGTGGAAGTTAACCAAATTCACATTCGAATTGAGTATTATCTAACGCACGGGGTAACTTTCTGGTTGTTTATCACGATTTGATATTCATTGGTTGAATTTTTGTTGTAATTATTTTAACGAGCCCCCCCAAATTAGGTTCTCATCGAAAAGCGCCACTTTCGGGGGTATCTCGTCCTATCCGTCGTTAAACTAATCGTGGGAATACTGGACCCACAAACTCTTACAAGGTATCCATTCCTTTTCGTGTTATTTATAAAAATATTTCGTGTTTTTTTTATTATCTAGTTATAGTGGGTGTGGAATATCTTTAGTTGTAATTTCCTCTAATTTAAAACCTTCCGTTTGAATTAGAGTTATTTTGAATTGAAATTTTTGTATTTTTGAATAAATTTAATAAAGACTACGTCAATATTTTCCACCGAGTTAAATCAAGCGAGCTTATTCCATTATCCCTACCTAATCCGAAATGGACGTAACCTTACTGCAACCAGATGAGATAGAGGTGGAGTGTCTCCTTCGCGATATCCGCTTCGACACATCGGATGGAATTCATCAACTCGAGGAAGCGGTCCGAAGTGAGCAGGCCGAGCTTAAACCAACTCCCGGAAAAATGCATACAAGCGCATCGAAGAAACCGGATATTGAGATCTCAACGTGTCTCAAGAAATTGGAGGAGATTCGGGAAGAGATCACTCTTTTGGGTCCGACTACGAAGGATCCCTTATTATTGGCCCAACGTTACCATTCCAGGTTGTTGCATTTGTCAGGCCGGCTTAGTCGCGCATTCAAATCACCGAAATACGAGCAGTCCGCGCGTAAGGTACATCAGGCATGTGCCGAATTATTGAACAGTCTGCAGATATATCTGGATGATCAGGAAAAGCTCAACGATTCCATCGCAAGCGCGAAGGGCGTACATTTCGCGTTAGACCTATCTCCTCCAGACGACCTGAACAACGAAAATAAGGACATAGTGGTCGACGACCTAGGTAGTGATGACGATTCCGTGAAATCACGGCAGATGGAACGCAGGTCCACGCTAGAGGAACTGCTGGACCAAATCCCGGTGGATAGTTTGAAACAAGTGCTCGCTGCAAAACAAGCCCATGTACAGACTGCTCAAGTGGAAAATGCAGAGACCACACTCTTGGAATCCATGCTGCACAAATTCGAATTGGTATCACAGGAGCTGGTAAAGTTGGATCAACGGCAAACCACCCTGCAGACTCAGATCACCGGAAATAACCCGTTCCCCCAAGACCTCCCGATTCAAAACACACACGATCGAGCGCCTCCGACGTCCACTAGTTTGCCAGTATCGCCAAAATTTGTCGATCGACGTTTGTTGTCCGGTAGTGGACTAAGTTTCACGGGATCTCCATCGGGAATCAACATCGATATGTTCCTGTTCTAAGTTGACACCATCGCCTCATCCCGGGGATTATCCGAACACATTTTATTGTTAGAGCTCCACACCATTCTAAAAGACATCGCGTTGCAGTGGTACTGGACATTTCGTAAACACAACCCGCACGCTACCTGGTCAGAACTACGAAGCGGAATTATCGAGCGCTTTCAAGATCGTCGCACAAATTACGAAATCCGCAGAATGGTCGAGGCACGTAAACAACAACCGAACGAAAGCTTCCTGGATTTCTACAACCATGTATGGACCCTCACACTACAATGTCGCACACCATATTCCGACGAAGAGCTCATTCAAATTCTCATGAATAACATGAAGCCTACGCTACAATACCACCTTACAGATCGTCAGTTCAGCAGCATCAACGAACTAATCAAAAGCTGTTCTGCTTGGGAGGAGTCTTTCCGGCGGCTCAAAGCTCCGGTGGATCCTGCAATCCATCCACGACGCGTGATCAATGAGTTATCAGGCAGTCCGTATGATGATGTTGGAGCATATGACTCTTATGAGAATTATCCCTTAACTGATGTTCTACCCGATAACTCAGTATCCGCAATTCAAACGGGGAGCAGGTATTCGTCGGCAGCGGCGAGGCGTCCGGGCGGACAAGTCCCAGCAGACAGTTCGGGATTGGTTTACAAACAACATGCCAATTATGGTAAAAATGTCGTCTGCTTCAATTGTTCAGATATGGGTCACACGTTCATGGATTGTCAATTGGCTCCAGTCGGATTATTTTGCTATCGATGTGGGCTTCGAGGAACGATATCTGCGCGTTGTCGACGTTGTGCTGATGAAAGAAACGTTCAATCAAGATTGTCGGAAAACCAGAACAGTGGTTCTTGGAGGACTGGGCCACGAGAATCACCACAACCACAACCGCAACCCAGACTGATGTTACCACGGACAAATCCACTCAAACCGATTCTGGAGGATGCAGCGAGCAATACGGACGCGGAAATCCGCTCCTATTCGAATCCGACGAAGAGGTAAGCTCGTCTGCCAGTAATGATTCCTTTCCCGATCCTTCTTCCCCATCCAATCCTTCCTCCCTCCCTGTCGCTCTTAAATTTTTCTATAATGCTCCATCATTGGCAAAGTTAGATCGTTTAAAGCGTTCCAAAAAATATTGGAACCGTCGCGTCGCAATGAGAAATGATGTGATTTCCTCCGTTCTATTCTCCGAGGGTAGTGACACGGCCTTACGCCCAGGTCTTTATAAATAAGATTCCTTTTAAGGGTCTTCTCGACAGCGGGGCGAGTGTCAGTGTTCTCGGGAGTGGATCGGAGAAACTTATGTCAAATCCATTTGTTGAATTCCATAACTTTCCTTCCACTATAACTACCGCGAGTGGCCAAGTCCAACGAGTTTTTGGTTATATCCGAGCTAACGTCGAATTTAACGGAGTCACTAAATTTATGAATTTTCACGTTGTCCCTTCCTTGGAACAACCGCTTTATTTGGGTATCGATTTTTGGAATCGTTTTGGAATTTCCCCAAAAATCTTCGCGTTAAATAATTCGGACGAATTAGGTGAAACTACCAACACACCCAAATTTCATATTTTAACATCTGATGATCGTCGTAAATTGGATCTTATACGCGAATATTTCCCGAGCAGCGATATTTTAGGTTTGGGCCGCACATCCCTCATCACTCATATGATCGATGTCGGTTCCGCAAAACCAGTCAAACAACGTTTTTATTCCGTGTCCCCAGCTATCCAGAAACTCATGTATGCCGAGTTGGATAGGATGTTGTCTTTGGGGGTTATCGAGGAGTCACAAAGTTCCTGGTGTTCACCGGTCACGTTGGTGCGTAAGGCCAATGGGAAAGTTCGTCTGTGCTTGGATGCTAGAGAACTGAACAAGGCCACCGTCAAGGATGCGTATCCGCTGCCCATAATCAACGGATTGTTGGGTCGTTTGGGACACACCCGATTCATTTCGGCGATTGATTTGAAGGATGCCTTTTGGCAGATCCCACTCGACCCAGCATCCCGCGATAAAACGGCGTTTACGGTTCCTGGACGGCCCTTGTATCAGTTCAAGGTGATGCCGTTTGGCTTATGCAACGCCCCACAGACGCTTTGTCGCTTAATGCACCGCGTGATCCCGTACCAACTGCACGATAAGGTCTTTGTGTACCTCGATGACCTTCTGGTCACATCCTCCACTCTGGCTGAACATTTCGATTTACTAAAACAGGTTGCTGGATATTTGAAGGACGCTGGTTTAACAATCAATTTGACCAAAAGTAAGTTTGTGTTGAAAGAAGTAGACTATTTAGGTTATATTGTGGGTGATGGCTGCCTCCGTACAAACCCAGATAAATGTAAAGCTATTCTGGAGTACCCTATTCCGAAAACGACGAAACAGATTAGACGTTTTCTGGGAATGTGCGGATGGTACCGTCGCTTCATTCCAAATTTCGCCTCCTTAGCTTCTTCTCTCACCGATCTTACTGGTAAAAACACTAAAGTATGTTGGTCTGCAGCTGCTGATTCTTCTTTTAACGCTCTCAAAACCGCCTTGTCAACTGCCCCAGTTTTAACGCATCCTGATTATACAAAACCCTTTTTTATTCAGTGTGATGCCAGTGCCGTTGGGGTCGGTAGTGTCTTATTTCAGGTGGACGCCGAGGGGGTGGAGCGGCCCATTGAGTTTATTCCCATAAGCTCAATGCGGCGCAGCGAAACTACTCGGTGACCGAGCTGGAATGTTACGCTGCCGTTCTCAGCGTGCGAAAATTCCGTCCCTACGTGGAAGGTTATCCATTCGTCATTTACACTGACCATTCCAGTTTGCGCTGGTTAATGAGTCAAAAAGACCTCTCCGGACGTTTGGCGAGATGGAGTCTGAAACTCCAAGCGCTGGATTTTCAGATTGGATACCGAAAAGGTTCAGTTAACGTTGTACCTGATGCGTTGTCTCGAGCTTTTCCGGATGAATCCGCTCCTTGTGAGGATGATTCCGAAAGTAAGAGCACGCCTGATCCTGGTGTTCAATTTGGAGATCCAGCCTTGTCGAGTAAAAACATCGACCCTTCCGTGAATGACCCTTCCGTGCTTTAATACCTTCTTCGGTCCCTATTTTACACGTTGATCAAAATTCGGTTGCGTTCCAAGATCCAGATTACGTCGATCAGATCGCGAAAATACGTTCATTAAAAGATTGTTCGCACAACTACAAAATCCAGGATGATAAATTGTTGATATCCCCTTCGTTTGGTTTTAAATATACGGATACTGACCTTTCGAACTGGAAATTAGTTATTCCGAACAGCTTGACCCAATCACTAATTGAACAGGCTCACGTACCTCCCACTTCAGCACATTTAGGCGGCAGCAAAACTCTCGAGCGTCTTCAGCGTCAATTTTACTGGCCTCAAATGGCAAAACAAGTTAAACAATACGTTGCTAGCTGCACTAAATGTAAAATGAACAAAGCTGTTAATTTCTCTACACAACCAGCCATGGGAGCACAGGTTACGTCAACTCGCCCGTTTCAAAAACTATATGTCGATTTTTTGGGTCCGTATCCACGTTCAAAACTCGGAAATACCTGTATCGTTATCGTTCTGGATCATTATTCGAAATTCGTAGTTGTAAAACCCTTACGCGAAGCGTCTGCCTCATTATTGTGCCGATTTCTGGAAAATGAGGTATTCCTTTTATTCTCCGTACCCGAAATTGTTACCTCCGATAATGGGAAGCAGTTCACCTCGAATCTATTTAAAGACCTGTTAGCTAAATACGGTGTAACCCATGTACGTACGCCGGTGTACTCGCCCCAAAGTAACGCTTCCGAGCGTGTTAATAGAACATTAATTGCCAGTATTCGTTCATATTTGAGCGATCACGATCATAATTTGTGGGACAAAAATTTGCAAGAAATTGCGGCAGCTTTACGTAATGCCATACACGATTCGATACATTACTCCCCTCATTATGTCGTGTTTGGTCAACATATGTCGATGCACGGTGCGGATTACTCATTGCGACGGTTACTCGATGAACATGATCCCAGCGAAGTCCAGGTATGGGCTAAGCCAGATCGAGTAAACCTCTTAAAGGATCGTATAACTCATTATTTACGCGTAGCACACGAGAAGGGGGCTCAGCACTATAATTTACGTAGTACTAAGCGCACTTTTCGAGTCGGACAACCCGTTTTCATACGTTCTTTTGCCTTGAGTGATGCGTCAAATAAATTTTCCGCTAAACTGGCTAGCAAATTCAAACCCGCGGTAATTTCCAGCAAAGTCGGACAAGTGGCGTATACCGTCGAAGATTTGAATGGCAAATCCCTAGGCACTTATCATGTTAAAGACATCCGTGTTTAATCGTTTCTCTCTATCTTCATTTTCGTGTTGTTTGTTTTAGGCCCGGCTTATGAGACATCTCAGGGTGTGGGACGTTCCCACGTTTGTTACGACTGTGTGGTCTTAACAAGACATTTTTTTTGTAAATTTGTTTCTATTCTCCACGTGGTTTCTTGCGTCCGGGTTTTTGTTGTCTGAACGTGATTTCTTGGTGGATGGATTCCTGTGTGTTTTCTTCTGTTATGTTGGCAACGGAACGAAAATGGTAGAGAAAGAGAGAACAATGCGCATCGAGTGTGTGCAAAGTAAAACGTTTTAAAAAAAAAATGTTTTTTCTTGTATGTCTCTCTTTTGTACCAACGAAAATTTGGTACAAGGGAGAGACAGAGAAGAGAGATTTTACGAGCTGTGCGACGCTCGAATATATTTTTTTGTTTGTCATTCGAGTTTGTGATTTTTTGAGAAAAGGGTCGAGTTTTTGAGTTGAACATTAAAACACATTGTTTTTTTTTGTATTGGATAAAGCTTTTAAAATTGTGATAGAATACTAATTAAGATAATTTTGATACACATTTTGTAATAAAATAAGTTGTTAAATAATGGAAAATATGTGAATTCAGTACGAAAATCAAGACATTATTTGGTGTAAATAAATGCTATCGACTTATGATTGATTTTTATTTATGTTTTGCATTATATATGCGGAAATGGTGATTTTATTCTTGCCATATTTTGTATGAGTGGTAGACATTTTCGTTTTCGTGGTGAAGTGTGGAAAATATTTTTTTGTGATTTTCTTTGGAAATGCCATGATGACGGATAGCGTTCAAGTTTTATGTTCAAACGATAAAATTTCACAGTCAATATACAATTGATGATAACCAATCAAACATTGACAACATCAAATAGTAGGCTTGAAATCAATAATAAAATTTAATTGAATCTGAGTGTTGGAGACCGTCTCGTTTAACGGTTGATCAGCAAGACAAAATTTTTCTGTGGGCGTGCCGCCACGTGAGGATACAACGCAACGTAAGAATCCAGCTGAGGCCATTCAAATTTATTTTCGTGAATAACGGCAAAAGGGCCACAACAAGTACGACGGTGACAAATTATTTACGGCGGCCAGTTGAGGCCAGTCGCATACGGGTGGCCAACCGGCACCTCGTATAATTGTATTTGGTATCGGGGAAAGGCCCCGCAACATAGTGCCCAACCAGGCAAGCGCTCGAGCGCAAGGCGGAAGTCGCCCAACGACGGCATCAAGGCCGCAACCCATATTGGTAACGGTGAAAGGCACCGCAACAGTCCGGGTGTGGCAAGGTCACCTGTGGCATGACGGCCGCGCAAGGCCGCAACATAAATTTTAGTAATTAAGGTACGATTTTTTTTAGTTTTTTTATTCATTTATTTTATATTTCTTTTACATTTTTTATTTTTAAATTTAAATTTTGGTTTTTGTAATCGAGCGCCGCACAGCGGGTGCGCGCTCGATGCGCATTGCTGTTCTCTCTCTCGCTCTCTCTCTCGTTCCCTCCTTTCTTTTTTTTTCGGGAAGCTGGTTTTCTTTGTTTTGTTGTTGTTTTTTTTCTATAATAAAATGAATTATTAAATTTTTTTTTCGGTTGTGTATGATGGGAGCGGAGACTCCCTCTGTGTCGGTTTAGTGTTTGCGGTCCCTTGGTGCCCGCATCCAATTCCGTAACCAGGGCTTGGCCCCGTTTGAATTCGGATGGATGCGCGCACCAAGGCACCTCTTCCGTTATCATTTTTTTTATTTATTTATTATTTTGATTATCTGCTGTTCGTTCCTCAGGTTCCGGCCGACGAATTTCGGCGGAACATCCGGTTTATTATTATTTGCGTTCCCCCCAACTTTCTGTATTTAATCACGGTGTAAGTCAGGAGCCATGCATGCCTCACACCCCACGACCCTTCGCACTTCTCCCTGAGAACGTAGCCGGCAAAAATCACCGTGGAGGCCTCTGCATGCGCTTAGTGAATATCTGCAGGTTGGCAGTAGCCAGCCTGTAACAACACTAAAGTACATGGTACGGAACAGGACCGATTGAAACAGTACATCACAAAACAGTACATGATACACTAAAGTACATGGTACGGAAGAGTACATCGCAAAACAGTACGTATTAAAAGAGAACACCACAAAATTGTTAATAGTCAATTTTGCAGGTTTTAATTCCAAAAAATTGTTTAAGTTTTACTTATTGTTGCAAAATAGATCAAAAATTTAATTAAATATATAAATAAAATAAATTTATTATTTATATATTTATTTAAATTTTTGATCTATTTTGCAACGATCGAGTATTAGCGATTTAATTTAAAATAATGTTATATATTGTTAGGTGAAGGGATATTTTATTATAATTTAAAGCAATTATAATTCTATATAGTATACTGTCTAATTACTCTAGGTGAAGGCTCTAGCTTAACGATCAGTAACATGTACTTTAGTGTACCATGTACTATTTTGTGTTGTACTGTTTTTTATCGGTCCTGTTTCGTACCATGTACTTTTGTGTACCATGTACTGTTTTGTGATGTACTGTTTTAATCGGTCCTGTTTCGTACTACGTACTTTAGTGTACCATGTACTGTTTTGTGTTGTACTGTTTTAAATGGTCCTGTTGTGTACCATGTACTTTAATGTACCATGTACTGTTTTGTGATGTACTGTTTTAATCGGTCCTGTTCCGTACCATGTACTGTTTTGTGATGTCCTGTTTTATTACACCCTGTTTTGAAATGTGCCATAGTGAGCGGCTTCGAAAATTAACATACAAAAAAAGACCCAATGGGCCTCGCCACACTTTAATTCTTTCAGCGTGATTCTCTGATTCCAAAAAATCAATCGACGTCCACATTTGATTTGTTTGCGCATTTGTAGGGGGTACCAAAAAATTCGTTCGGATTGTTTTGTTTGCTTATACATATTAAAAATAAAAATAAATAATTTAAAACTGTAATATTTAATTAATATATTTTATTTTAAATTATATATTAAATTAAATATAAATTATATTTTAAATTAATCATTTTTATTTCTTTTTTTTATTATAAGCAAACAAAACAATCCGAACGATTTTTTGGTACCCCCCTTTTACTATAGTCTTTCTTTTTTTATGTATGTGCGTAAAATTATATTTTTTGATTAAAAAATATTTATTATTTGCTGCGAAAATTGCTTTCTTGGTTGAAAAAATATATTTTTTGCACTCGAAGCAAACATTAAGGCCCCTATTCAAGATAACACGTGGTCGATTTTCAAAGCTAAGACACAAAACAATGTGTTTTTTTTTATATAGTAGATGGAGCGTACAGTACCATTTTGAACTCTTCATCAAAATTGTAATATTCAAAAAATTTTCATTTTTTTATCTTTTGGAGACATGTGCATCGAAAATAAACATAAAACCAAAGAATGAAAAATGTTTTACAAATCCGAAATTCCAAATACCTAATGGTTTGATTACAACAACAAACATATGTATATTTTGATTTTTGTTAATTTTCGGTTCTTTGATATATGTATTATGTATGGAGCGTTCGGGTATTTGTTGTTTGTTTTTACAATATTACAATCATAATGAAATAATATCATTTTTTTATAAAGAAATCTCGTAGTACGAGTAGCAAAGTAGATGGTCACCTCAACTCAGGAACTGACCTCATTGAGCTGGATTTAAATTAATGATTTAAATTATTTATATTTTGGGTGAAAATGCACATAATTTTAGTCACACAAATATTTACAAACAGATCTAAAGAGAGTGTTCGTAGACCTTAGGGTGATAATAAAATGTTTTGCTCATTTGATGATTCCGCGAATGATTCAATTATTTGTATATACGAGGGTATATCAAAAAGTCTTGCAATATCATATGAAAAAAAAGAGTGAGTGCGACAACAATACATTTTTCAAAACCATTTTTTGTCGCGAGGAAACTTCTTGAAGAACATTTCGATGTAAATTTTACAGTTCGTTTGTTTTTATCAATTTAGTAACACGTGTTCTGAATTTTTCTTAAAATGTATGAAATTGAATATCGCGCCGTTTTTAAATTTTTCTGTAAAGATAGACGAAATGCAATTTATATATTCAACTACATATCAAAAGTTTACGGCGAATCTGCACCATCATATGCCACAGTAACAAGGTGGGTAAACTTATTCAAAAGTGGTCGGGAGTCATTAGAAGACGACAACCGCTCGGGTCGGCCAGCAGATGCTATTAGCCATGAAAACGTAATTTTGGCCGAATCTATTGTATTGGAGGACCAGCGTCCTCCAATACAATAGATTTCTGTTCCGCGGTTAGCGTGGAGACTTTCTCTTTCATACGGTACCACATATACTATATTACATGACCACCTTCACATGTCGAAAGTAAGTACGCGATGGGTTCCCCGTTTGTTGAATGCAGAACAAAAAAAAATGCGTGTTCAAACTTCAAAGGCGATTTTAGATATGTACAAAGAAGATCCAGAAAATTTCTTGGATAACATAATAACAGGCAATGAAACATGGCTTCATCACTGGAATCCGGAATCCAAACAAGAATCGATGCAATGGATTAAACGTAGTGAACCACCACCGAAGAAATTCAAAACTCAACCGTCTGCTGGTAAAGTTTTGGCAACAATTTTTTGGGATGCTGAAGGAATTTTGATAATCGATTATATGCTACCGAAAACCACAATCACAGGCATATATTACGCAGAGGTTTTGCGAAAATTGAAAAAAGCGATCTGGGAAAAACGGCCAAGGAAAGTTAGGAAAAAAATCTTGCTTCTTCACGACAATGTACCAGTGCACAAGGCTAATATTGCTCAAGCTGCATTAAAGGACTGCGGCTTCGTGGAAATTCCGCATCCACCGTACAGTCCACACTTGGCACCCAGTGACTACTTTCTGTTTCCCAATTTGAAAAAACACTAAGGGGCCGGAAATTTTCCAATGACTATGAAGTACAGTCTGTTGTAAATGAATATTTTATGGGGCAAAAGAATTCTTTTTTTTAGAGGGTTTAGGCAAGGTAATTGATCGATGTGACAAATGTATAAACCTTAAAGGAGATTATGTCGAAAAATAAAAATATCGCTGTCTCACTCACTCTTTTTTTTCATATGATATTGCAAGACTTTTTGATTTGCCCTCGTATGTAATAAATAATATCTACCGGCCCCGTTAAATTTTTAACCCAAACATCTCTTTTGTTGCTGGTTTTACACTTTTGTGTAGACTGGAAGTCTGGTAAATTTCATAAATTATTAAGTCCAAAAGTAGCAAATTTTAAAAACAATTCAAAGTGATATCAAAAATCTAAATGTCTTTCCAAAAATGTATATAGTTTGACTGTTGGTGGTACATTCCATGAAGGGGTTTGGCATCCCCAACGATGTTATTTCAAATTTTACTGTTTATAACAAGGAGATGAGAGAAACCATAATCGAGTGAATCTAGATCCCGCTCAACGTGATACATCCTGTATCAGTTCTTCCGTCAGTTCTATTTTCCATTGAATGAGTTTTAATTCGCTGGCTCCAGAATTTAGTGAATTTTCAATGACTTCAATTCAACATATCTACTTTTTCGAGATGGTTTTGTATCTCGTAATTCATACTAATTCCGAATTACGCATGAATCATAATTTTCGATCCGCTCAGGTACAACAAGCCTCTGGATGTCTCTTAACCGGATATGGTTAGCAGCAATTAATAGCGACCACCGGTGTAACCAGCGCAATGTCCAGATGTTAATTTTAGAATGCCTTCATAAATGTGTAAAAGACAAACCCGATTAAAAATCGTGCGTTACACATCAAGTGAATGACGCGTTATAATAAAAATAACTTTATTCATGGGAAAGATTTGCGGAAATTGTTTGCAAATGACGAGTCAACAAAACGCATCGGATCATTTAACAGTTTGCAAATGGCTTTTGGTTCATTTGTAGGTCGATCTGATGAGCTGGGAATTATAATGGCAAGTTGATTTGTTTCAGGAGAACAACGTTGCGAACTAAAACCCAGATGCCATTAACATATGCTAGTATCAGCTGCACTGGCCTATATTGAGTTCACGTATGACGTATTATAAGAATAAATTAAAAAGTATTTGGCCGATAGTCGTCATGCAATTTTAAAGGTTGCCAAACTTTATCTTTGCGGTATACCTTCAATGAGAGAAATTATAGCCCACAGAGATATATTTTCATAGATTTTAGATATAAATATATCTCGTTTCGAGATAAGAATATTTTATATCTGAAAAAAGAATATTTTATATCTGTAAAAACGAAAAATATACCTAATTTTTTATAACGGTTAGAGACATAAACATATCTCTCTTACCCGGCCTCTCCACCTGACATAATACTCTGCCATAACATTTTCATAACTGGTATACAAAATAATAAAAATGGCGTCGTGTGTAGCTTAAATTTTACGTTTAAAAATCATTTGTGTTTTGGTATTCAAGCTTTGTTATATTAAAAATTTATTGTGAAAATGCTTTCTAAAAATAGCCATTTTGAAAGTTACAAAAATGTCAAAAATACTAACATTTTGATTAACATAAAGTTCTAACATAAAAGTATAACTTGATGGCAACACATCTTGCAACTCGTTGACATTTTGTGTCTCCACCTGCAACTTTTCGAAAATTAGTGTTATAACTTGATGTTAATGGCTGGTGGAGAGGCCGTGTTAGCTCGGTATGTAGTCCTCAAAGTTAAAACAATAATACTATACCATAAAAAACGACCTTTTTTTATGACTACATATAGCATAAATATGCACTTGTAAAACAGATAAAAATATTTCGAATGTAAGAATATGAATAACTCATTGCAATAAAATTCACAAGATATGCGATTATGCTATTTGAGATATATTTTTTATTTAACTTGGTTAATTTTAATACACATGCTACTATATTTATTTCCAAATTGGTAAAATGTTTCAGATAAATCAATATATCTATATGGAAAATAATTTTTTTTTTCAGTGTTGAATTAAGAGTCCTTAGTAGTTTGCACATACATATCAGATGCTGTCGCACGCCTATTGAAACTTTTAAATAAACTATAAATATGAAGATTTGGTCGGGTGTCTATACGTATGAATGAATTCCACATACATTGGTACTCGTAGCTAAGATGCACTCGCTATAAATAACTTTGCTACCACTACGGTTTTAAAGCTAACCTGTGTTAAACAAAGCGATAGATAATACAATTTAATCGATCTTTTAATAAACAAATTGGAATGTAACAAGCTCAAAATGTCGAATGGAATTTGAAAATGCCTGAACCAATTTTGATCAAATTCAGTTTTATGGTGGGATTATAAGCCAATCTTAAATTAAACATAAGGTACTTAAATGGATTAGACTGGTTAGGCTGAACGAAACCCAAAAATATTTATTCATTAATAAACGTTTAGTGAAACCCACACCCCGTTTTAAATGAAGATGACCATCATTCTTCCAAGGAGCGACATTCCAATTCATCCAAACTACCGCCATTGATCATTTTTTTGGCTTTTTTTATTCCAACATAATCTTCTGATATGTTTTTTTTAAGGGTTATGTGGTTATAATTATTCATCCAATTCAAACGGCATAATGTAATAGTCGATAAGGCAAGTTTTTGGGGGCTTCTTAAATAACATACGGGTACAATGTTCGGCAATGAAACCAAATAGCTAAGTTTTTTTTCATCGTGTCATTACCGACAGAACATACAACAACGCAGCTCTTGTATTATAAATCAAATTAGTTCGTTTCCGTTAAACCGTCCAACAAATGAGCTTCACATCAGCGTTGTTAGCGATGAGAAAGTTCAATTACTTAGAATCAATGATATATGAGCAAAATATAATCTCTATATTGCGCAAGAATCACCGCACGGTAAAATTACATAACCGAGTTACACACTATAACACCATCTTTCACTACGAATCTATTGAAACGAACCAAATTTTTATGGAAATACGGACTGATTCGACTCTTTTGAATACGAGAGGATTGCTAAGGTAAGATAGCTTATGATAACCGACAGTTTGTATAAGATCTATCCTGAAGTTTACATCTTTTGTCTGTCAAGACGGCTGTTCTTGATTTATCTGTATATTACTAATTTTATAGAAATAAATATTGACCCCCATTGTATTCACAGCTGGTAATCTGGTAGTTGCTGTAATTGTTACATTTCCATAAATGAGTTTTGATTACATCATGGTTAATTAATGTTGACTTACCGTCGACGAGGTTCTCAATAAAGACTCCACTTAGTGTTTGTACTCGACCTCATTCCAAGTTGATTGTCGACTTCTGATAGTTGGTCTCTTCATTTTATGGATGGTTGAGGACCAGCATAAAATTGGAGATATAGAATTCGTCATTCATGTGAACATTTAGCGGGGAATTGCGCCTTTATCGGATTGATCGATCATATACATGTCAACGTCGCCAAAATCAATGAGAAGCAATGGAGCATGTTGATTGTACATTGAAACACGTCGATATTGTGGCCGTAATATTTCAGAACTGTTTTCCATTGCATCATTTATGAGACTTCGACTTGTGTTAGGTTCCAAATTATTCCAATATGAATTTGATGAATGATTATTTCTTTTGCTCTATAAATGGGACTTGCATGGATGGCACACCAGGATTGAAGGTGTATTGGCAAGTTCCGGAGAATTGAAGTTGCAAATTAAGAAACCAACAGCATTATTATTAATTCACCATATTTAGAGTGTACCAAGACTAACGGTATTACAAATAACCCAGATATAGGGACAGGACATGATTGTAATAATTATAGACTTGAACCGGTTTCAGATGTTTAGTAGTCAGAAGTAGTTAGAAAATTTGTTAAAGTTGTATAAAACTAGCTGTACGCTGCCCGCTTTGCCGGTCATATGGTTTTAAATGAAAAATTGTTTTTATTTTTGGTAATATTAAATTAAAATGAAATCATGTGAAATCAAAAATATTTTAATTATATAAAAATTGATTAATTTGCTCCAACGCTCTTTGGTACACAACATTTCTTGTTGTTCCTTCAGGTGCAAACACATATATTGATGCCAGTTTTCCGACAAGTGAGCATCCACCATATGATTGACAGTGTCAGAAGCATGGATATTCCAAATTTAAACCACAAACTTCAAATGACTGACCTTGTGATTTGTTAATGGTCATATCAAAAGCTAGACGCATTGGGCATTGTATTCATTTAAAATTAAATATCTGACGGAATTATAGTAGGAATGCTTGGGGTTAACTCTTCTTCTCCTTTGTATTTGCCAGCTAATATGGTTGCTCCAATTAAATTTGTAATTAATTTTTTAATAGCAAGTCGGCATTACAAAGTTTTGGTTGGTTAATATTTCGTATTACCTTATTTCCACCAGTGCGCCAAATAAAATCACCGTTTCCAAAATTTTGGACCACCCTATATATATATATATATATATATATATATATATATATATATATATATATATATATACATATATATGCATATATACATATATCATATATATACATATATACATATATATATATATATACATATATACATATATATATATATATATATATATATATATATATATATATATATATATATATATATATATATATATATATATACTAAGAAACTAAGCAAACTCAAAACAAATGATGATCAAATTCGGGTGCAAAGCCGAATTTGACGAAATTTTCGGATTCAGCTATAATGAATGAAGCGTTACTAGTGGATTGTACGAACAACCCAGCAACAACAACACATCAATAACTCCTCCTATTATTTTTGAGGACAACATTTTATCGGCTTTAAGGGGGTTTGGAGATGGTTGCGGTCTTGACGATATTCCCTCCTCTATTCTGAAGGAGTACGCTGACATTTTAACAATTCCATTATGTTATCCATTCAATCATTCCTTAAACACCGGCGTGTTTCCTGAAAAATGGAAAATTTCAAAAATTACTCCAATTTTTAAATCGGGTAAACGTGAGGATATCTCATGCTACAGAGGAATATCAACTACATCATCAATTCCAAAATTATTTGAGTTAGTATTATGCAACAGTTTTAAATCCACAATTGCACGTCATATATCAATAAACCAGCATGGGTTTATACCTGGCCGATCCACATCGACTAATCTGGTTGAATTCACCAGTAAACTAATTAACGAGATAGAAAAACACCGTCAAGTTGATGTAGCGTACACGGATTTTAGTAAAGCATTTGATTCTATCTGTCATCATAAAGCACTCCAGAGTTTATTCAATTTTGGGTTTTCTCTCGATTACATAAATTGGTTTAAATCATATCTATCAAACCGGTGCCAATTTGTGATAATGGGAAATGAAAAATCAAACTGTATTAAAGTTACATCTGGTGTTCCCCAAGGATCACACCTCGGGCCTTGGATTTTTATTGTTTTCATAGACCGAATAACCGAGATAATCAAAAACTCAGACGTGCTCATATTTGCAGATGATGTGAAAATTTTTCGTACTATTAATGGATTGTTAGATACGGAGAAACTTCAAGAAGACTTAGATAGATTAAGTGAGTGGTGTGATCGGAACTGACTATACTTAAATATTAAGAAATGCAAAATCATGTCTTTCCATCGTAAACGAAATCCAATAATTACTTCATACAAAGTCAACAACGAAGTACTGCAAAGAGTCAATGAGGTTATAGACTTAGGTGTTACATTTGTCGAAAACGCCAGTTTCAATAGGCATATTGAAAATTGTATTGCGAAAGCGAATGCCATGTTCGGATTTGTTAAAAGATGGACAGGTGAATTTAAGGATATCCAAACCTTATGTTCACTCTATTTCGCTTATGTTCGATCTCAACTGGAATACGCTGTAACGGTCTGGAATCCATACTATGCAGTACACATAAAAAGAATTGAAAGCATTCAAAAGAAGTTCCTGATTTTTTTGTTAAAGAAAAGTGACTGGGATTACGACCACAACTTACCATTCCATGAAAATGTGGCTCGCTTACCTCCATACACAACAAGATGCACAGATTACAAAATATGCACGCTTGAAAATAGACGACTTCTCTTGGGAGCAGCTTTTATTGGTAACGTTTTGCTTGGTCACGTAGATTCAGCTTACATCTTGCAAAACATATCAATTCACGTGCCATGCAGAACATTTAGAAACCATAAATTTTTAGCACTTGAACACCATTCCACCAACTATGGAGAAAACAACCCAATTAATAGGATGTCTAAATCTTTCAACTTAATTGACGATGTATTTGACTTCAACTTATCAAAGGACAACTTTAAAAATATCCTTAAAGACTTTTTTCTAAATTTTTAATTGTTTAAACCAAAATTTGGTTTATATTTTTTTTTTTTTATTCTGTTTTAAAGTTTTTTGTTGTTTTAATATAATTTTAACTATAACTGTAAATAATCTGAAATCATACATGTATATTACAAAATAGATTTCTTTAAATAAATAAATAAAAATAAATAAAATAAAATAAATAGAAACATGCCGTTTCCAACCGAAATTTTCCAGTTCAGATTATAGAGCTGGGCTAGGATTCTAATAAATTAGGATCAACTTGTATTGGGATTTTAATGTGTCTTTTGATAAAGTTCTAAAATTCGATAATTCTGAATGGAACTTGGCCATACCCCGACCAATTATTGTCAAATCAGGTAAGCAGAATTAAATGTGAATGTAAAAATAGATTTTAGAGAAGTTCTGGAGTTCGGCCGTGCTAAGCAATGTCTTAACTAATCAAGTTCGAATATGATATGTTGAGCTGAACCGGGATTTCAACGTAAATCCCGGGTGAAGTACTGGATTTTTCAACAAAATAAATCAGAAAATAATCGGCCAAGGAATTTTCCTATTCCTCCATTTACACGTCAAAATAACCAGTTGACAGATGACCCAGCCGAACTAAGCCTCTCCCAAATTAATGCTAATTGCTAGAATTGCGATTTGCTAGAATTCCAATTAAGCCCAAAAATGATTTTATGCATCTTCCGCAGTATATTGTCTCAATCAAACAAAACGACCATGATTTATGTAAGGTGATGACACGAACGGAAGATAGAACCACGCGGAAGGCTTTTTACACAATTGGTGCATGAGCAGGTCGTTGATTAGGATTTAGAATTCAAATCAATCGATATTCGTATATATCATTCCCATGCAAAGACGAACCTGTTTCGAGAAATATTATTGAGCCAGAAATTCTTTTAGATAAAATAGTGCCAGCAGTAAGCAATTTAAAAAAAAAAACACTCAACATTAAAAGGCCGAAGGATATCACATCAAAGATTTAATTGTCATTACAAATGGAAATAAAAAATTAAAAACCGTTTTCCCTTTGCCATGCCGTAACATATATGAGGTCTCATCCCTTTAAATCAATCTACAAAAAAGTCATGAATATTTATATATATACATACACGTATACATACATATCTACACACATACACACACATATACACATATACATACATATAAATATAAAATTTTACTATAAAATGAAATAAAAAATATTTCTGTTCTTTATCACTCTTATGAAATTTTAAAGTTTTTCTTTTATATATATATATATATATATATATATATATATATATATATATATATATATATATATATATATATATATATATATACATATATACTTTTTTATTGAAGTCGATGCAGTAGTTTTTAAGTTTATCGACCGAAAATACTCCTACGGAAGTTGTAACTTCCGGTGCGAGACACAAATCGTAATGATTGATCTTTTTGTTTTCATTAAAAAGTTGTCAAAACTAGTTTGAGTTGATAATCGTAAATCGTACTGAAGGCTGCCGCTGGATTCAAAAACATTTTTAACTTTGTTATGTTGCACCTAGCTCGTAGTTCGTAGACAATTTTCATTCGGCAGCCTTCATTCTGCTTACATAACTAATCCCTTAGTATACATCTTGAATATATACAAAAAAAATTTGAGCTTGAGGTGTAATTTTAAACAACAAACGATCAGATCTGCTTGTATAAAATTATGTATTGCGATTTACGAGATGTAATCAAGGTAAACAAAATAAAATCAATTCTGCGTAAAAATTTCTATAAATGGATTTATCTAAATCACTAAATCAACAACAACAACACATATTTTTCAATCTCATTCTTTTTGTGTTTATAGCCTAGTACTCAGTTCGATTTCACGTGAAATTTCCATACGTATTTACCAAAGCGAAATTAGAAATGAAAAATTTCATTTCTATTTTCATTTTGTAGTACTCAGTTCTCCAATGAAAAAGCCAAGTGTGTTCAATACATCAAAGATGGCGCGCATAAACTCTCCAAATTATTTTCATGTGAAAATAATGTGTCGGCACATTATTTTCACGCGAAATTTTGACATTTGTTTGTATTCGGCAATAAACAAATCTTTTAATACCACAAATCGATAAATTTTAATTAAAGTCATTTTAATTTAATTTATTTATGTAAAATAAACAAATTCATTTGTGTATGCCTACAAATTTATACGTTAAATTTAAAAATTCTCCAAATAAAATTTCATTTCTATTTCACACGAAAATAAATAGATTTTTGGAGACCGCGTTAAAATTTCATTTCACTTTGAACTGAGTACTAAGCTTTACACTATAATCAGTGCCTATGTATGTGTATACGGCCGTCTTTCATTAAAAACGCTTTGTATGTATGCAGGCCCAAATAATGTAAACACGAAAAAACACTTTCATACGAATGCTATGAAAATTTTCTGTTCAATATTTTTTTTTTGACTTTATTTATCTATATCTCGTAATTGCGGCAAAAAATTAAATTTTCATTCCCCTGAGCACGAACTTTGTTTATTTTGCATTATTTTTGGTAAATTGTTTTTTCATTATAAGGTAGATTTCATTTAGAACTTTACCATTTTAAAAAATCTAGCGCATTAAAAATAAGCTGATTGAGTCTTTTTTTACGGCAAATTTTAGCACGGCATACTTTATGAAAATAAAAATCAACATACAAAAATAGACCCAATAAGGTTAATTTTTTTGCCGTCAGATCTACAAACAGTTCTCTATACATATTAAAATTACGTTAGAGTGATAAAGACAAACAAATGTTGCTATAAAAAGTATTGAGTTTTACACTTTTTATGGAAACATTTTCCTCGCTTACTGCTTCCACAGTGAAACAATTTTTTTCAGTAAAAAATACTGAGAAACCGAAAAGAGGAGTGTATACATATTAAAATTACGTTAGAGTGACAAAGACAACAAATGTTGCCATAAAAAGTATTGAGTTTCATACTTTTTATGGCAACATTTTCCCCAGTAAATTTTACTGAAATTTTTTTTTGTTTCTTTCTAACAACTAAAGGATTTATATTTTTAACTCGTATTAATTTTACTGAAAAAATTGTTTCATTGTGGAATACCAGCATAATAATGCGAAAAATTTATATTGTGTGCAGCTCTAAACATACAGCAAACATTTTGCTGGGCCAACATTTTTTCATCATCTAAATCGCGTTATCACCTGCTGTTTCTAGTATATTTCGTAAACCTCATTCGATTTCCAAATTATTTTAATTTTGAAAAATGTTTATTTTTTGATATATAAATCATTGTTATAAAACACTAAGATTTTTTTCGGCTTTTCGGACAAAATATTATTTTTAATTGACACCCATACAATGTTTACGATTTTTTTAGTCGTAGAAAACAAAAAATCCATTTACTCACAATATTTCTACTACAAAAGTAGAAAATATGCATTCCCTCATTTTTAACCCCAGGGCACTTGTGTACACAAAGATACACAAACCCCTGAACTCTTAAACTCGATTATAAAATATTTCTTAGTTATATAAATCACATTTCAATTTTATAGTCACATATTCTGATAAATTAAAAATACATAAAAATTAATAGGACAAAAGTCTACATACAGTATTCAATTGTATTAATTAAATAAATATAATAAATACATACCTAATCATTTATTTAGTATCGGATAGCTCCTCCATCACCATCAATCACTGCCTGTAGACGGCGACCCATAGATAATACTAACTTGCAGGTTATTTCGGGAGTAATTTCCGCCCTAGCTTTTCTCAGAGCATCCTTAAGTGTTCCCTTTTGGAGATCTTGTATTTTCGTAATGTGCGTTCTACCGTTATTTTGCTATGGAAAAATTTGGACTCATTTTTGTGACCTCGGTTTGCAATAAGGTAGGAAAATTGTTAGCAGGGTAACCAAAATTCTTTATTTTTTACCTTCAAATTTGAAATAAAAAAAATTAGTAACTCATAACACTTGTACAACTGTTAAACTAATTAATATAAATCATAAATATTAATAATAATGATTCCATTAAAATATTAAATTTCAGAGTCGTAAAAATAAGGTAGGAAAATGGTCGGTAGATCATTATTACTTGGTCTACCCAATGACTCTTCTGGATAATGTATATTCTGTGGTTCTACTTCATCCCAAATATGTTCAATTGTGATCAAATCTGGCGGCTGGGGTGGTAAATGGAGCCGTTTGGGTACATTATACAGTAATCATTCCATTACTACGTGAGGTTTCGAGCCCCAGCCTGTAACGGAACTTGAACGGTTTTCAAGTTCAATTAGCAGATTAATCCTGCAGAGGTCTACACGCGGTATTTTGTTGCCGGCTAATGATGTTTATAGGTCGTGGGGGTTGTGTAGACATGCAAGATCTTTGAATTAACCGCTTAAAATAGGAAACTAATCCTTTATTGCAACGAACCATCCTCAGACTATACGGGAATTACACTCAAGCTCACTACCTTACTAAAAATTTACTGCATATTCGAAGTCATTATACGAGAGAAAGCAAAAACTAATCTCATTCAATAATGCGTAAGAAATCACAATCGCAAGTAATAATACTAAAATAAAGACCAAAAATCCACTAGCGAACTAAACCTTGGGTTTTACAAACAAAAAAAAATATAATATAATCGGCAATCAAAAGAAAAATTCAAAAAAACTTAATTATAATATTACATCAAAATTGGCGACAGAATTATCACAAAGAAATTTTTTGTTTTTTTTTTTTTTGAACGTGAAAGAAAACTATATTCACTAAATAAACTATAAAAAAAAACCAACCACCATGTGAATTGAAAAGAAAAGTTTAAATCAAAAAATAAAAAAAAAAATACTAAATTAGATTTACAGTAATGATAATCAAAAATTAAGAAAAAATTTGATTCGATATTAAATCACAATAAAGGTTATTGGTAAATTACTATCTCTATGAATCTATGGATTAATAATAAATGAGGTAATCTAATATGTAATAATATAATACGGAATAGGAACACATATCCATAAAAACAAAAAAAATTATAACATGTTAAATACCGTTCAATTACTCCAATCAGGTTGTATCCCATTCGTGTATCCGAAATCCGTAAATGGTGGGACGCGGCGGCTGCTGTTGATTGCTTCTATATACTAGGGCGGGCACCTCAGGTATACGTACATTCCATTTGATCTCGTAAATATAAGGTGTTGATTTATGTTTAATCTTTCACTGGTACCAATTAAACTAAGGTACGCGGGCTTTATAGCGCAAAAAGCTGAGCGTGAGATAGTATATACGTACAAAAATAATATCTCAACGGTGTTTTACAATCGTCGCTCGGTAGGCTTATAGATGGTATGATTGCAGATTGATGGCAATTAAAACACAGTTCTTTTTTTTTATTTTCTTCGCGTTTTAAACAAATATTTTTTTTATTATTTTTAATTTTTTTGATATTTTGTTTTTTTTTTGTAAAAAAAATGATCACTGTATTATTAGATTGTAATCATATAAGTTTATTACACAACAAATTATAATTGTCTAATTTCATTAATTATACTTATATACTACCGATATGAATTTTACGATTATATTATAACCCAATGTTTATTCGGTAACGTTATATTTCGTCGTGTGTTGTAATTTCTTATGATCACGAAATTACTAAATTTTCACTATACTTAAATTGATACACCGAAACCGTAAAATTTAATATAATCCGCGCGATCCCCACACGCAACTTTTGGTGATATATATATAATAATTTATATATATATATATATATAATTTTTTTTTTTTACAGGGATTCTTAAGGATTCTAATAAAAAAATACAAAAAAAACGGAAGGTGACAATTTCGCGATTCCAAATATTATTATAACAGCACCAAATATATTTTAATAAAATAATGTATTTAGATATGGTATGGTGCGACTAACCAAAAACCAACAAAAACCTTAATCTAAACTTATTGATCGTCCGCCTTGCTCTCTTTATATGCCCTTGCACATCAAAATTTTTATTGGGGGGTGGTCCGATTTCAGGTGTACTATAAAAATATCCCAAGGTAAAAATTATTGTACTGAAACTAGAGAAAAGTAATAACACAGTATCATGGCTCGGAACGATGGATGCAACCGCGGCCGTCGTTACAATCGTGGGGACGCTCCACACCCGAGATTAAGTCTCATGAGGCCGCGCTAAAGTAGCTTTAGTCATTCATTATTTACGTGCGGATATCTTTTAAATGATAAGTCCCTAGAATTTTACCTTCTAAATTTTTAAGGACATACGCCACATTCCCAAATTTACTCTCTACAATGGCCGGAAGGAATTTAGGACATAATTTAGCCGAAAATTTATTGACAGCATCACTTTGAGAGAAACATCGTACAAAGACGTGTTGTCCAGGTTGAATGGTACGATTTCTGCTCCGCAGATTATAATGCCGAGCGACTTTCTCATGAGCAACCTTCAGGTAATGAATAACCTTGTCTCGAATTAAATTTAATCGATCAGGCTTAGACATAATTTGGACTTCATTCGAATCTTCAGAAAACAGTAACTTTCGTAACTCATAGTCGGTACCATGCAGAGACATATGTTGACCGAAAACGAGGTAGTGCGGAGAGTAACGTGTGGTGTCATGTATTACATTGCGGAAAGCGGCTGCCACCTCTTGAAGATGTTTATCCCATTCATTGTGTTTCCGGTCCTCAATATAAGAGCGAACAGCTGACAATAAGGTGCGGTTTACACGCTCCGACGCGTTACTTTGAGGAGAATAGACAGGTGTGCGGATATGGGATACCTTGTACTTTTCGAGTAGCGCTTGAAATTGTTTTGATACGAATTGTTTTCCATTATCCGATGTTATTACCTGCGGGACTGAAAAGATTAAAAACACTTCATTTTCAAGAAAGGCACAGAGTAAAGAAGCCGTAGCCTCGCGTAGAGGTTTGACCAGAACAAATTTGGAGTAGTGGTCGAGAACGATCACTATATAACAGTTCCCATGTTTTGACCGGGGATACGGCCCTAAAAAATCAATAAACAATTTTTGAAAGGGTCTAAAAGATTCGACTCGTTCTCCCATATTTGGTCTAGTAGCAAAATTAACAGGCTTATTCATCTTGCATTTAATACAATTCGAAATGAAATTCTTGACATCCATGGTCATTCTGGGCCAGTAGAACTGCCGTTGCAACCTTTCGATTGTTTTAGCGATACCCATATGCGCGGAGGTAGGAGATACATGTGCCTGCTCGATCAAAGGCGTAACTAACGGTGGTGGCACTACCAATTTCCATTCAGTGAGATCTGTATCAACGTATCTTGAACCATAAGAAGGACAGATGAGAAGCTTTCCGTCGCGAACAATTAGGTTTTGATTATGGTTGTTGTACTGTTCAACTTGCTTTACTTGCTTCATATAATCTTCTTCCAAGAAGGACGAAGAATTCAGATCAATATGAAGAATTGGTACTTCGGCATCTGGCTGATTTCCAGAGGAATGGGGAGTAATGGTTTCGCAAAACGCCCTGGACAACGTATCAGGGACTACGTTTAATGATCCCTTTCTGTAGCCTATCTGGAAGTCGAAAGATTGCAGTTTGAGACTCCATCGAGCTAAGCGTCCGGAAAGATCTTTTTGGGACATAAGCCAACGCAGGCTGGAGTGGTCCGTATAGATTGTGAAAGGGTACCCTTCTACATACGGGCGGAACTTCTTTACGCTCAGTATCGCGGCATAGCACTCTAATTCAGTGACTGAATAGTTTTTTTGTGCTGAGTTGAGTTTCTGAGAAATGTACTCTATAGGATGTTCAGAACCATCAGAATCCAGTTGATAGAGTACACTTCCTACGCCGACGGTACTAGCGTCACACTGTATGTAAAAGGGACGTCCGTAATCAGGATTGGCTAAAACGGGAGCGGTAGATAGAGCAAGTTTTAACGATTCAAAAGCAGTTTCCGCAGCGGGAGACCATTTCGGTTTTGTCTTGCCAGTAAGATCAGTCAGGGGAGCCGCTAATGAAGCAAAATTCTTGATGAAGCGTCTGTACCAGCCGCACATCCCAAGAAAACGACGGATTTGTTTTGCTGTTTTGGGAGGCGGGAAGTCCAAAATTGCCTTACATTTCTCAGGGTTTGTGCGGAGGCACCCGTTTCCCACTAAATACCCTAGATAGTTTACTTCTCTCAAAAGGAACTGACTTTTATTAACATTAATTGTTAGTCCAGCTATTTTTAATAGACGGGAAACCTCTTCGAGTAACTGAAAATGTTCATTTAACGTGGCCGATGTGATCAACAGATCGTCAAGATATACAAAAACCTTTTCATGCAATCGGTAAGGAATAACTCGATGCATCAATCGGCATAGTGTCTGGGGCGCGTTACACAACCCGAATGGCATAACCCGGAATTGATATAAGGGCCTTCCTGGTACCGTGAACGCTGTCTTATCCCGGGATTGGGGGTCGAGTGGTATTTGCCAAAAGGCGTCTTTGAGGTCAATGGTCGAGATGTATCGAGTTTGATCCAAACGACCCAACAATCCCGAGATAAGAGGAAGCGGGTAAGCATCTTTTACAGTCACCTTATTCAATTCTCGGGCATCCAAACAGAGCCGCGTTTTGCCATTCGATTTACGAACTATGGTGATTGGCGAACACCATGAACTTTGGCTCTCTTCGATAACTCCGATAGATAGCATTCTGTCCAGTTCAGCATACATCAACTGTTGTATTGCTGGAGACACGGCGTAGTACCTTTGTTTGACAGGTTTGGCTGAACCAATGTCGATAGTATGCGTGAGCAAGGTAGTTTTGCCAAGACCTAGCTGGGCACTTGATGGAAATGTGTCCACGATAGACTGTAGTTTAATCTGATCCTTCTCGCACAAAACGTGATATTTAGGAACCGCCTCATGGTCATAAAGGTTATCCGCTAGTGATATCGAGGATAGTTTTGGGGTGATACCAAAAAGGTTCCAAAAATCGATACCAAGGTAGAGCTGCTGTTCGAGAGACGGTACTATGTACAGTAGAAGACTGTGTGACTTATTGTTAAATGCAACTAGTGCATGGATATATCCAAAAACTCGTTGCGCTTGACCACTAGCCATATGAATTTGTGTTGGAAAATGATGGAATTTTATGGATGAATCTGTTAGAATTTTTTCAGAACCGCGACCTAATACCGATACACTGGCTCCACTATCAAGAAGACCCGTATATGGGACACCGTTTATGGTTACCGAAGCGTAAGGTCGTTTATCTAAATTATCTGAGGTTAGTATAGACGAAACTATACCGGCTTTTATATTTTTACGGGTTTCCCAGTATCTCCGTGCTCTTTCTTTCCTCATAACACTGTAGGGATAACGTGCATACATCGTATCTTCGGTCGAATAATTTAAATCTGATGGATTAGTCAATGTTGGCGCGTTGGATAAATAGGCACAAGTATTTGAATCCATTGATGCTTCCAGATCATCTAGAGACGAGGGGGCCACGGACGTAGTCGAAATATAAGGATTGGGTGAATCAAACATAAAGATGTTTCGATTCGATGGCATAGTAAGTGGTACGGCGGTGGGGGGTAACGAGTTTACCGCCGAAGATACATTACATGTGTTTACGACTTCGTAGGGTTCATCCGGTGGAACTCCGGATCGGTATTGCTGGAGGCATCTTCCTGGGCTGGTCTGGACACTATAAAATTCGGAGGCCCCTGGATCCCAGATCTCCATTGACCCCTTAGGGAGTTTCCCGTGCACTTCGGACATTTCGGGGTAATTGTGTCTTTGTGACCACAACGATAACAAAATACGCCCAACGGCGGTACTGGACATTCTACGAATGTGTGACCAATGTCCGAGCAGTTGTAGCAGACGGGATTATTTGCTACAATATCCGAATGCCGGCGAATATTGTTTTGTGGTACATTTACAAATCGAGTTGGTTGTTTTGGTGGAATATTGAGGGGTGGTTTCAAAGAACATACGGTTTCGCAGGTTTGGTCCCTTGGCCGTTCTGAGGGATTTTGTTCATATTGGCCAGCGGTGTGGCAGTCGCCAGGGTGTAGCTCGCTTATGCTACGTCGGTTCGCTAGAGCGTTATCGGAGGAGATGCGGAAACGTTTGAAAGTATCTTCCCAGGCAGTGCAAGTTTTAATCAGATCATTTATTGATTCGAAACGTTGATCCGTTAGATGGTATTGTAAGGCAGGGGTCATGTTTGACATCAGCAGCTGCACCAATTCCTCGTCGCGGTAAGGAGTCCGGCATTGCAGCGTAAGAGCCCAAACGTGGTGGTAAAAGTCTATGAAATTTTCGCCCGGTTTCTGCTTTCGGGCTTCAATCGTCCTACGAATTTCATAATCTGTGCGCCTATCCTTAAATCTCTCAAAAAAATCTTTTTTGAAATCTTTCCATGTTGCCAATGGGTTATGACGGCGGTACGTCCAGTACCACTGCAACGCAATATCCTTGAGCACGGTACTAACTTCAACCAAAAGAATATCTTCTGTTAAACCCATCGACGCTGCCACGGTTTGTAATTGGAACAAGAACATGTCCACCGTCATCCCTGATGTGGACCCAGAATAAGAAATACCACTACGTGATAATTGCCGTCGACCAGTGAAGTGGTTGTTACAAGTCGGATATCCCGTATTTCCCATAGTTACATTATGCCTTTCGGCGTCCGGAGAATTAAGCGTGCTGTGATGCTGCATATCAAAATTTCTTGTAACTGAAGATGAAATTGGGCCGTTCGTAGTACTCACAACCGTAGCAGGTGGTATTATATTGTTGGTCGCTATGAAATTCGGACCGGGGCCCTGGAACTGTACATGAGGGACCTGATTTTGACTATTGGGCATGGGAGTTGGAATCTCTACATTCCTTAACGGGTCCTGACCAAAGTTTGGGGTTTCGGTTAGACTGGCCTTCATCGACTGATTTTGGTTTAACATCTTGACTTGATCGGATAGTTCTTTGATTTGAGCCATCATCGTGAGAAATATAGGACTTTGTTCTAGTCTAATGGGTTCATTAGGACCTGAAGCCGTAATTTCTGAGTCAGGCACTTGTCTTTGGTGCGATATTTGGTTATCGGGAATCGGAGATTGGGTCGCTATAGTTTGGATCACCATACTTTCGATCACTTCGTTTTCGGCTACTTTTATTGAATTATCTAAGTCACCTGAATTTTGTAAATAGTCCGTGAGTGATTCAAGTAGAAGTCGACAAGATTTTAACAATTTCAAAGCGGCGTCTTGGTATGTCGGTGAAGTGGACACGCGCTCTAGCCGACCTCGCACGTGTGACATACGAGACCATATTTGTTCCGCTCGAGATGCTTGTTCCACTGTCGAAATGGTTTTTAATTGTACTATTTCTTCTTGGAGTCGAATAAGTTTGCAGCGGCAGCATTCAATTTCTGCATTTGGGTTTTTTGCCGCCCGACTATGCATTCGTTGCGGAGCGATCGAACTTCCATCCTTCTCTGCCTCTACATGATGTTGTAGTACTACTAGGACATCATCAGACCCAGATAAAATTGCACGTAGCTCGCATTCGACTTCAATTTCATCCGGTTTCAAGGCCGCCACCCTCATTTTAACTTTATAATTTTTCAAGGCGAACAATAGAGCACAGAGCAAAGCCAGAAGTTTAGAGAGTATAAATTTGTTTATAAGTAATTAACGTTTAATTGTTAAACCAATTATAATAATAAGAATAATAGTATAATGAGTTTATAAATAGCGTATTATAATAATATTCCAAATTTCGAAAATATTTAACGAGAACAGGAATTCTTAGTTTTTCTCCTTTTTTTTTTTATTTTTTTTTTTTTTATTCGCCTTAAGCTAACGTGTTAATAATTTGTATAAGGTAAGTACAGATAGTGAGCCTGAGTGCATTCCCCCAGCAGCATTTGATTCGTTACATAAAGGGGAAGGTACTTAGGAATGATGGGGAAAAAAACTCAAAATCTTATTGAAACAACATCAAAATATCAATCTAATAAATTCGAAAGTCAGACCGAAAGAGGGAAATCGTAGTTTAAAATAGCTTGACAAATGTTCAATCAAAAATAAGAATAATGTGGGGGGGGTGGTGTCAGTTACCATAACTTTTGATGAGAGACACCAAAAACAATTGAATTATGGGAAATCATTTGGGAAAAAATTGAATTTGTAACTTTTACATATACAGTCTTGCAATCAAACAGTTGACCTGGAAACAAAAAACGGAATATGACAAAGCTACAGAAAAAAAAATGACTGAAAGTTAACCGTAAAATAATAGCCAGCCTTAACGTGTTCAATTATTTAATCAAACAAACCACATGGGCGAAATAATAATTGAAAATGCTAAGGTGCAAAAAAAAAAATCAAAATTTATACTTTAGACAAACAATGGAAAATAAATAATAACGGATACTGGAAAAGGAAAGCATAGCCATTTACGTAATTTGGGCGCCACTGTAACGGAACTTGAACGGTTTTCAAGTTCAATTAGCAGATTAATCCTGCAGAGGTCTACACGCGGTATTTTGTTGCTGGCTAAGGATGTTTATAGGTCGTGGGGGTTGTGTAGACATGCAAGGTCTTTGAATTAACCGCTTAAAATAGGAAACTAATCCTTTATTGCAACGAACCATCCTCAGACTATACGGGAATTACACTCAAGCTCACTACCTTACTAAAAATTTACTGCATATTCGAAGTCATTATACGAGAGAAAGCAAAAACTAATCTCATTCAATAATGCGTAAGAAATCACAATCGCAAGTAATAATACTAAAATAAAGACCAAAAATCCACTAGCGAACTAAACCTTGGGTTTTACAAACAAAAAAAAATATAATATAATCGGCAATCAAAAGAAAAATTCAAAAAAACTTAATTATAATATTACATCAAAATTGGCGACAGAATTATCACAAAGAAATTTTTTGTTTTTTTTTTTTTGAACGTGAAAGAAAACTATATTCACTAAATAAACTATAAAAAAAAACCAACCACCATGTGAATTGAAAAGAAAAGTTTAAATCAAAAAATAAAAAAAAAATACTAAATTAGATTTACAGTAATGATAATCAAAAATTAAGAAAAAATTTGATTCGATATTAAATCACAATAAAGGTTATTGGTAAATTACTATCTCTATGAATCTATGGATTAATAATAAATGAGGTAATCTAATATGTAATAATATAATACGGAATAGGAACACATATCCATAAAAACAAAAAAAATTATAACATGTTAAATACCGTTCAATTACTCCAATCAGGTTGTATCCCATTCGTGTATCCGAAATCCGTAAATGGTGGGACGCGGCGGCTGCTGTTGATTGCTTCTATATACTAGGGCGGGCACCTCAGGTATACGTACATTCCATTTGATCTCGTAAATATAAGGTGTTGATTTATGTTTAATCTTTCACTGGTACCAATTAAACTAAGGTACGCGGGCTTTATAGCGCAAAAAGCTGAGCGTGAGATAGTATATACGTACAAAAATAATATCTCAACGGTGTTTTACAATCGTCGCTCGGTAGGCTTATAGATGGTATGATTGCAGATTGATGGCAATTAAAACACAGTTCTTTTTTTTTATTTTCTTCGCGTTTTAAACAAATATTTTTTTTATTATTTTTAATTTTTTTGATATTTTGTTTTTTTTTTGTAAAAAAAATGATCACTGTATTATTAGATTGTAATCATATAAGTTTATTACACAACAAATTATAATTGTCTAATTTCATTAATTATACTTATATACTACCGATATGAATTTTACGATTATATTATAACCCAATGTTTATTCGGTAACGTTATATTTCGTCGTGTGTTGTAATTTCTTATGATCACGAAATTACTAAATTTTCACTATACTTAAATTGATACACCGAAACCGTAAAATTTAATATAATCCGCGCGATCCCCACACGCAACTTTTGGTGATATATATATAATAATTTATATATATATATATATATAATTTTTTTTTTTTACAGGGATTCTTAAGGATTCTAATAAAAAAATACAAAAAAAACGGAAGGTGACAATTTCGCGATTCCAAATATTATTATAACAGCACCAAATATATTTTAATAAAATAATGTATTTAGATATGGTATGGTGCGACTAACCAAAAACCAACAAAAACCTTAATCTAAACTTATTGATCGTCCGCCTTGCTCTCTTTATATGCCCTTGCACATCAAAATTTTTATTGGGGGGTGGTCCGATTTCAGGTGTACTATAAAAATATCCCAAGGTAAAAATTATTGTACTGAAACTAGAGAAAAGTAATAACACAGTATCATGGCGCGGAACGATGGATGCAACCGCGGCCGTCGTTACAAGCCTTTAAACAGAAGTTTTCAAATTTTCTTTCAGTATGATCAAATATTGAAATCGATCTATAGTTAAAACCATAACACAAACAAACCATAACACTACCTCCTCCATGTTTAGTGGTATGTATTATATTTTTGTTTCACAAAGCAGTGTTCGCTTTACGCCATACTTTCTGCCTACCATCAGACCCGAATATGTCGAATTTATTTTCGTCTGTAAATAAAACACTATTCCGATAGATGTAGTACTATTCGGAATCCGATGTCCTCATTATAAAATAATATAAGCGAAAAAATAATAATACAAAATAATCTAGCGAAGTTAAACCTCAATTCTTTGTTCTTGGTACAAATTATCGTTTTTTATTTCGTGGAATGCTGCTATATATCCAGACCGTTTGAGTACTCTAGCAATAGTTTTTGAGCTTACGTCTTATCCTAATGTATTGGCGATTCAACAGATCAATTTTGGGCATCGTATTGCTAGATTTTGTACCAAAATTGTTGTATTTTCAAAATTGACCGCACATCTCTTTTGGATAGCTTCTTTGAGTGGCCACATCTGGGTTTATTAACCTCTTCGAGAGGACGAAAATATAAACGATTTTTTTTTCCAAAATGAAGGAAAATAAATTCATATAAAATATAAACAACTTTTGAAGAGAGTCGAACAAATATAAATAAACGAAATAATAAACTTTAAATTTGAACACACGTACTTTAACGTGTAGAAGTCTCCGATTAATTGCAAACTGCTGCCTGTTTCATTGACGATTGTAAAAGTAAGAAAAGCGCCGATCTAGCGGAAAAAATGTAACTAAATGAGGTATGCCTTGACGCATAAATCAAAAAGAGATAGATAGCTTATGTAGAAGAAATCTCTTCATTGACACCAGCACGCGTGTTTATTTTTTGAACCCGAATAAAGAGCGCCTTGAGTTTTTGTTGTTGTTCACGTACAATTGAAGATCGGTGCATTTGTTTTTATTTTATTCGTAACACATGTGTCGACGGTGTGACGAAACGAAATGGAGAAATATATATTTTTGTTTTTTGTTTAGTAAAAATATAGAAAGGGGATGTGAGGGACGAACAAATATGTATATAAAAAAAAATATTTTTGCCTGAGATCAGAAAATAATTTTTTTATGTATGTGATATAATAAACTTTTATCAGTGCACCTAGAATACTACAGGCCACACTGCTTGCTATGTCATTAAATTTATTCTTTGAACTGTAGACGGCAGTCATGTTCATAAAAAGAAAAAACGAAAACAAACACAAAAAAAAAAATTATACGAGTGCTAAAAGTAAGGTTATGTCTTCTCGTAAATTATACGAAATGTGTACACATTTTATACGCGTTTACATATTTTACATAATTTAGAATGCATAATTTTATAATAATATTATGAATTGATACTTTTACCAATAGCTTTTTATTAAATATTAAAACATATTATTAAAATATTTTTCTTGTTGTTTGTTTACAATTTTTTTCTTATCAATATGACAGCAAACACAAAAAAAAATCAAAACAATCTTTTTAATTTTAGTGCTGCCTATAATAGCCAAAGAGAGAACTGTCGACATAAATTGACGTCATATAGCAAAATTTTTAAAGCAGTGTGGCCTGTAGTATTCTAGGTGCACTGCTTTTATTTAGTACACACACATTCAAATATATTACGAAACGAAATAGAGAAATATCTGGTTTTGTTAGTTGTTTAGCAGAAATATTGAAAGGAGAATTGAAGGACAAACAAATATGTATATAAAAAAAAAATATTTTTGCTTTTTAGAAATCAGAAAATAATTTTTTAGTTTGTCCTATGAATGTATGTGATATAATATATGTACATTTAGTACGTACACACATTCAAATATTTTTTTTTTTGAAAATGAAGTAAAAGTAGAATGCATACATAATGTATTTGTTGTTTGTACAAAATTAGTTTTCCCTTTTGTTAGTCCCTTTAAATATTATGAACAGCAAAAACGAAATGTTAAATTGCTATTTTGTTTATTTTACCTAGATATTGATCGTGTACAAAATATTTTAATGATAAAATATAGATGATTATTAATACAACATACAAATTATAATATGTAATATACATTAATAATATTAAAAATGCAGGTAGCCCATTTTTTAACGATTTAAATATAAACTGGAATACCGCAAAATTAAATAAATTTTAAATTTTTAATATTTCTTTAGTGGTTGAACGGATGATTGGATTATGTAACCAAAATTTCATAAATTTCGCCCTTAAATTATTGCTCATTACGAGTACTTTGTTAAATGAATGATTTCAATTTGGTTGGTTTAGGTCGGATTATTTCACTTATTCTGGAATATGGGAATTGTTTACTAATTTTAATTCGAATTGAAAATTCTAATTGGCACGAAATAGAATCTATGATTTTTGTTTTAAGTTGTGGAATAAATTCAAACCAAAGGGAACTGGCCATTTCATATAACCAAATTTAATAAATGATTATATTTAGATTATTTAACGATTGTTATTTAACTTCCTAGAATATGGTCAAACAATTAAATGCAAATTAGGTTAGGTTAGGTTAGAGTGGCTGCTATCGCACACTTAGGCCAATAATGGCCCATTGTGATACCACAGGATCCAATCTCCCCTTACTCCCGCTGAAACCAACCAGAGCTACTGATGTAGCGTAAAATATCTCGCACCCTACAGTCCGCGAGTTCAGAAAGGTTGTCCATGTTGTACACACCCAAGTACTTACGTCTTTTGTATGATAGTGCCGGACATGAGCATAGGAAGTGAACTAGCGTCTCTTCCTCCTCTTCGTCCATACAACTTCTACAAAAGTCATTCGTCTCTAGACCCAGCCTTCTCGCATGTTCCCCAAAAAGGCAGTGTCCTGTTAGTATCCCTACGACCAATCCTAAATCTCGTTTTCCCAGGGATACAAGTGCCTTGGAGCGCCGCAGGTCCAGTTTTGGCCAAACCTGTTTTGCTACCCTGCACGTGAGAGTGTTGGTCCACCTCTCATCTGTTAAGGCGATTGCCTAAATGCAAATTAATTGAATGATTTTTTATAAATTCGAGCAATTAAAAGAAACGGGATGAAAATGAGATTTTATTATTTTCCAGTAAAATTCCATAATACGGGTAATGTATTTAGTGTCATGTTCCTGACCTTTATACTTTGCAAAGCAAACTTTTGTTGAAATTTTTTGTAAACATTACGCATGAACTCTTGCGTCTGCGTTGCTAATCTTATTGATACAAAGTGCATTGATGTCGGAAAAAAAGGGGAGAGAAAAAAGGAGAGGTGAAAATGTTCTGGCCAACACCAGACTTTGTTTCACCACGAATGTATACATAGATCTTAGATACAACGCACCAGATTTCGAAAGCGGAAAAACTTACCGGACTTTTGGTTAAACTGTCTTGATAATGAAAAATCATTATTCCTGCTTAAATTTCAGACAACGAACAAGATCAACCCTTGTTGAAAATTTTATCTTTAAATTTATTTGAATTTTTTAATTCCTTGTTGTTTTGTGTAAATGCAAAATTCTTCAACATCGTTGCAAAATTGAAAAGGCTACAAATTCCAGTACATAAATTTCCACCAAATTTCGCAAGAATCTCTTAATTAACAAAGAATTTAAGTATGAAGTTTCATTCCGAATAGTCCATCCGACTGGACTGTAGAGAGATGCCGAATTTTGGTGAAATAAAGTTTTTTTTATCAAAACTCGTCATTTTCCGGTAATATATATTTAAAATATGAACTGAACTAATTTTGTTTGAAATTAAATTTAAACTCATTTTGTTTCGTAAAAGTTATATACTTCTCAAAATGCTTGGAAAAAAGGAAAAAACTCAGAAGAAAACTGTTACTTCCGATTTTGGCCAAACATCACTGGGACCTCTCAAATTATGGTAAAAGCTTAAGCATGAAGTTTAATTCCAACCAAGCCGCTATGCCATGCTCTAGAGGGACCGATTTTTTTGTTAAAAATAGTTTTTTTTTGACCAATACCGTCATTTGGGGTGAATATTCTGTGGTTTACAACCGTCTTTCTTTTACCACAAATCTATCCATAGATCTCGAATTCACCGCACTTCATTTCTAAAACGGAAAATTAATGTTACCTGTCTTTTGATAAAACTGTTTTGCATAATCAAACATCACAAATCCTATTTAAAACTCAGAAAAGCACCAAGGTCAACCCTTCTTAAACATTTAATCTTTAAATTTGTCTGAATCTTTAATCTTTAAATCTATTTGAATTTACAAAAAATGGGAAAGAATTAATTCTTTCTTGTTTTTTGTAAATCCTAAAGTTTTCAACATCAGTACAAAAATTGGAAAATCTTCAGTGGAAGCTGCCATTAATCTCGCAATTAATGGAAAAATGTTATAGTGCTCATTCAAATGTCCACTGCGGCTTTGCTTGGTGGCACGTATTCAGGAGGTTCAATTGTCGATGACTTTGTCGCATAAATCAGACTGAATTTGAAGGATGGTTCGTTATGTTGATTTTGAGGGCATCAATTGTTTGCGGTTTATTCGCAAAGACTTTAAGATAGCCCCAAAAGAAGAAATCTCAAGGCATTAAATTACACGAAACCTGTGTCCAGTTAACATCACTGCCGCGCAAGATAACCATGCTCATATCGTTGGTATCCATATCATCCAGTTTAGGCTACAAGAACTCGATCTGTAGCACTTGCCGTTGACGGTTATGACAATACCAGTTTCGGAAGAAACACGGATCGGTGATTCCGCCAGATCAAAATCCACACCAAACAGTGACTTTCTCGGGGTTCATTTGGTGATGGTTTATCTCGTGTGGATTGGTAGTTGGTACCGCCAAAATCCACCAATTTTGCTTGTTCACATACATATCCATTCATTCAAAAGTGTGTCTCGTCGATAAAGATGAGTTTTTGGCGAAATTTGGGTCAACTTTTAATTACTTTAATCGTTTTTTTTTCAAATTTGCTTGCAAGTTTTCTTTTATTTATTTTATGACTAAACAAAAATCGGTGAATATTTCCGACTGGGTATAACCAGTCGGAAATATCCACCGACTTTTGTTTAGTAATGAAATAAATAAAAGAAAACTTGCAAGCAGATTTGAAAAAACGATTAAAGTAGCCGGCGAAAAGTTCGAATAGTATAAAGAATATTAATACAAATTATAATTCGCATGCAGAAATATCGGTGGATTGCAAGAATACACGCCCAGAGCCCAATCAGCGAACACTTGTCTATATAGTCGTTTACCTTAAATTCCTGCGACAACTGGATTTTATACGGGCGCGAAAGTTCTTGTGAACGACGAGAAATTAACGGTCTCGGGTTTGCCGTACACTATCGCACAGCAGCCTTCTTTTAGCAGACCTTTGAAATCTCGAGCAACCCTATTGAAGACCCTTTACTTTCCAAATTATTTGGAAAAAATAGAAAAACACTTCCATGGAAGCTGTCACTTCTGATGGACCGATTTCAGCCAAACGTCACTATCCCAATTTCTGGTAGAAGCTTAAGTGTGAAGTTTCATTCCAATTAATCCGTTAGGCTGTACAGGGAATTTGTATTCAAAACAATTTTTGTCAAAAATCATCATTTCCGCTTAAATTTTGGAAAACTGGTATGGGCCGATATTATTGCAAAACCAATTTATAATATTTTATGAAAAAGCTTCTATGAAGGCTGCCACTTCAGTAGGACCGATTTCGGTCAAAAATCATATAGTTCTCTGAAATTATAACAAAAGATTATGTATGAAGTTTCATCCCGATCAGTCAATCCGTCTTGTCATTCTGGGCTGGGATGTTGTACCATCACTATTTTCGACTTTCGACTTTTTTTATGTCTCATTTTTTACGAGTAAAATGGCAGCCTATTTCACTTCCAAAACTACACATTTTCTAATGTGTTCTCAGCTTGCTCGAGTAAAACATTACTCTATTTCTTTTCTTCGATATCTAACACTACTAAATTAATCGACTCTATTTATTACTAAATATTTTTTTCGTGATACATTCATCGAAATGTAGAAAAGAGAGAAAGCTCACAATTATATCAAGAGGTTAAATCGCGACATAAAACACATAATTGTTTACGCGAAATAGAATGATAATTGATTCCTGAAAATTGAGACACACAAAAGTCGAAAGTCGAAAATAGTGATGGTACAACATCCCAGCCCTGGGCTGTAAAGAAGCTTGTCTGTTAGTCTGCATGGAACAGCATATGCACATATACACAGAGATTTTTTTTTAAAACCACATTTTTTTCGTTTTCAATAATTTTGAAAATATTGCTGCCACTTCTCGTGGACCGATTTCGACCATCACTTACATCTCTTAATTTATTCTAAAATCTTAAGAATGATCATCCCGATCAATCAACCTATTTATGCTAAACAAAGGTTGAATTTTTGTTGAAAACAGTTTTGTGTCAAAAATCGTAATTTCTGCTTAAAGATCGAAAAGCTGATCTGTACCGGTATTGTTGCAAAATTAATTTAGAATCTTTTAATGGTCGTTTTTCTAATAAATGATATACTTCTTAAAATATTTTCATAAGCTCCTATGGAGCTGCTATTTCACTGGAATCTCCTAAATTATGGAAAAGCTTAAGTATGAAGTTTCATTCCGACCAATCAATCAGTCTGGGCTGTACAAAAGACTAATTTTTTGTTGAAAAACAGTTTTTTGCCAAAATTATCATTTCCATGAAAACTGATTTTTACCGATATTATTGCAGATTTAACTTAGAATCGTTGACTTCATAATCGTTTTTCTCATTAATAGTACAATTTTCAAAATATTTGCAAAAAACGGGACGCTCCTATGCCACTTTCGGACTTTCGGCTAGAAACTACTGGGATCTTTCCCTCACCGGACAAATGGTGCAGTGGTTAAAGCTTCGCCACTTGGACCGGGAGGTACTGGGTTCGAATCCCATCAGAGGCTAGATGCAAATCGAATTTTCATGATCGATTACAATCGGCAACGGTTAATAAACACAAATAAGATGGAGTGCAGAATTCAGCACCAACCCACCGTCCACGTCAATATACAGGTTGGCATGGAGATGGCAATGTACAGATGGTATACTATTGTTGTATGAGTAGGTGGATAGGTGAATGGGTTAATGATGTGGCGTGAATACGTGGTATAACAATGGGCCAAAATTGGCCTAAGTGTAAACAAAATATATTTTTGTGCTCTAACCATGTCAATTTTTGTGCCATCAAAACGCAATTTGCGGAAAGCGCTTTTTTGTTTTTATTTGAAGATAATTGCAGCTGATGAACATCGATTGCTGTGTGAAGCATATGGGGAACATGCTCCATCAATAAAAAGATGTGTGTACTGGTTCCGCCATGTGAGTTCTGGTTCCGACAAAATCGGAAGGGTTTTTTTCACCGAATCGTGACCATCAACTTCAACCGCCAAACAGAATATTCATGGCAAGAAGCTAATGCTGGTGCATCTGGTGAGATCAGTTCGGAGTGATATACTATGAGCTACTCCAGCCTAACGAAACCATAACTGGATATAACATTATCAACAACAATTAATGCAATTAAGCCGATCATTGAAGCTCAAACATCCACAATATGCCAAAAGACATGAATACCGTGGTCTTTCAGCACGTCAATGCTCGGCCACATGTTACAAGAAATGTTTTACCCACTCGCCGTGTTCACCAGACATTGCTCCTTCCGACTACCACTTATTCCGGTCGATAATTCATGGCAAAGCAACACTTCACTTTTTACGATGAAGCCATAAATTGGGTCGATTCTTGGATCGCTTCAAAACTTGAGGAATTTTTTCGACGCGAAGTCCGTATGCTGTCTGAAAGATGGGAAAAAGTCGATGGACAATACTTTGAATAAAATACTTTGTGTCAATTTCTCTCAATAACGATTCGAATTTATAAAAAAACTCGAGACTTATTTGTACCCTCAATTCTAAAACGACTGTACTTAGATCATAATATTAGCACGGTCATGGTTTACGGGTTTTTCAGTATATTGTGTATCGTGTTGTTAGTCTTTGGGAAGCTTATTTATATTTGCAGGAATTGTCTAATGCCCGTTTACACAGAAAAATGACTAATGGCCTGGGCTGGAATGTTCTAACATCACCTTGTTTCGATAATTTATCGAAGTTTATTTCTCGTTTCTATATATAAAATTTATCTCTGTTTCAATTTTATTATCATTTACCAGCCTGCTAGATTGCAATATTGTGATGTTGTTACTGTGTTTCTATCACCAAATAATTTTTTTTCGATTGTAGAACGAAAAAAAGTGAAATAGATATTGTTTAAATATATTCTAGTAGGCTGTGATAGCAATAAAGAAGAAAAATTTATAATTGAAACAGAAATCAAATTAATTCTAGCTGAAAGAGACGTAGACTTCGATAAAATATCGCAAAATGTGATGTTAGAACATCCCAGCACTGTTTAGTTGTGTGCCAGTTAAATGTTTCATATGAAATCTGTTTCCACAATCAGAAAAAAAATCAACGCAAACTTGATTAATATACATATGTATTTTATTTCATGGAAATATTTAATTAGTTAAATATTTTTTTAGGTAAAATTTATTCAATCAAAATACTCGTAAACTATTTAAATTTTAATACGCAAGCTAAATATTTCCACGGAATAAAACATGTTTAATCAAATTTACGTTGGCCGTTAGTCATTTTTCTGTACGACCGGCCATAAGTCAAATAAATTTATTTAGATTTCATCCGAACGTAAGATATTTTGTTATGGGTCTCACGGACAAATTAACAAATCAGAAAAAATCCATCAACAAAAATAAATTTGATCTGAAGTATAATCGAATTTGATAGAAATCGGTTTAGAAATGCCTAGTTCCAATGCCACGACTTCAAAAAAATTTAATTTTAGAATCAAATTTCCGCAATTCATAATAAATTTCATTTAATCTCGCTAAGAAATACTCGTTACTTTTTAATTTGGAATCGTATTTTCGAACTTCGCTTAAGAATAGTTAAATTGATAATTTAATCACAAATAAAAAATAGAATAAAAAATAGAAATTGAACAGAAATTGAATTTAATTTGCCCATATTTCAGTTCATAGTTAAATCATATGTTATATTAATAATAACTTATATATTTCTCTCTCTCTCCCTCTGGCACTATATCCCATCAAGGGATTAGGCCGCCTCACATGAGGTTTCATAATCATATTTTCATTTCGGATAATAAGTGATTAATTCATTGATCCTAAAACCAACCGTGAAATTTTTTCCTTGTCACCACCGGGAATCGAACCCAGGACCTCCGGTCGCTGGAGCAAGTATGCTAACCAGTTTGCCACCGGGGCGGCAACTTATATATTATAATTATAATATTTTGAAGTCAAAACTACAGGATCAATGTAAATAAACAAAATAGGAATTGCATATTTCGTTTCCTTGTTCATAATATTTAAAGGGCGAGGAAGAATAATTTCGTAGAAACAACAATACATTTTATTATTTATTTTTATTTATTCTACGTCATTTTCGAAAGAAAAATATTTGAATGTGTGTACGTACTAAATAAAAGTATGTACATATATCACATACATTCATAGGACAAACTAAAAAATTATTTTCTGATCTCCAAAGACAGTGCCTTCTATAGTACTGGCCTGTGACAACATTCATTTTTTGCTGATGACGACAACGTAAGTCGACAACCAGATGTCAGCATAATTAAGTAAAAATAATACACTTTGCCTCCTTATTACGACGGCAATAAATTTCACAAACTTAACAAATAAAAATCTGAACTATTATACAACAAATTAATAAATTATGAACAATTTTAGTGTAATCGATTTTCTTAATTCATAAATTGAATTTTTTCGATCCACATTCAAGAAGTTAATGAGAATTTAAAGAAATGCGCCTATTTAGATAACGTAATACAAAGTTCTAGTGTATTCCACTACAAAAATATAAATAAAACCGTGAGAGCAGAGAATATTATGTGATCATTTTGTTTCTATTTTGTCATTTCATTTTTGTATTTTATTGTCATTTTCATTTAGTGTCACATAATTAGTCGAAGCCATACGGTACGATGCATTTTTTCTGTAATTTACATGATATCCGTACTTCTTTTCCTATTTTTATTGAATCTACGTACCAATTACAACAATTTTGAATTAGATGATATTACAAATCGACTTATGTTGGATAAAAATGACAAAAAAATGCCAAAAATCTAAAATAAAAATGTACATGCATTACTAGAAAAATTAAAAAACGAATATCTTTCGGCTTCAACAGTTTGTTCGAAACTAAACAAATTAACAAAATTACAAAACAACTGGAGAGAGAAATAATATTTTTATTGTTTTGTAATTTTGTATGACAAATTTTATTTTGGTTTTATGAGAACGAGGCGGAGCCAAAAACTAGAAAAAACTGGAAAACGGAAATAAAAAATGAATAACCTTCTACTTCGATGTAATAATTGCAACTAAATATATTTTGTGATGTAATTTTCCTTTTTAAAATTTATCTGCCATCTAGTTGAACCGTCGACTTAGCGTGTCGTCATCAGTTGGTGTAAGCGGCCAGTAGTTTAGAAGGCATTGCCAAAGAGCAAAAATAATTTTTTTTTATATACATATTTGTTTGTCCTTCAATTCTCCTTTCTATATTTCTGCTAAACAACTAACAAAACCATATATTTCTCTATTTCGTTTCGTATTATATTTGAATGTGTGTACGTACTAAATAAAAGTATTATATCACATACATTCATAGTAAAAATAAAAATTTATTTTTAACACATTGATCCTCTAAACAGCAAGAAGAAATATAATGATGTAATGAAAAAAAATGTCTGTTTTACTGTTGGTAATTTGGTATATTAAAAATAAATTAAAGCAAAATAAAAAATGCCTTTCTGTTTCATAACTTTTTCCTTCAAGCCTTACATAAAAATACATGAGTAAAATGAAACAACACGGTACCAATTACCATTACCATGTCACAATATTATTATACACATACATATATAAATTGAAGAGGAGAGTTTGTTTACTTTATGTTATTTTGTAGTTGTTGTATTTGACGATCTTAAATTTAGTTCCAAAAAGTAATCTACTGGGTGTGTCGCTAGCCTCGCTTTGGATTAAATAAATCATTCTTATTGGAAAATCTATTTCTTTGTGATTTGTGGTATAGCTCATTTGGTTTAAAAGAAATCGACTAGATGGAATCCATAAGACTTTAATTGTCAATACAACATAACTAAATAATGGACATAACGGGAACTGCGCTTGCATTCGAGTGCAAACTGGTTTTAATGCTAAGTGTAAGTAGACTTTTGTCTTTTCAATTTATATGTTTTTTTTATTTATCAGAATATGTAACTGTAAAATTTAAATGTGATTTATAACATTAACTTATATATTAAAAAATAAATATTTTTCAAAATAAAAATTTTGGAAATCGAATGAGGTTTAGGTAAAAAAAATATTTTACGAAAAGTAAAAACCATTGATAAAATTCAAATGATCTTCCTTTTTGTTCAACAATTACATACTTCACATGTACAAATCAGCGAAAATAAAGATCGTCTTAAATTTTTTTTAACTGTAGCGTCACAGAATACAGACAGAAGGGACATCGCTTCTTTATCCCATACAAGAAAAGTATGGGGTGGTTGGGAAGTTGATTGTGTGTAAGTAACACTGCATCCCCAATGCAAAATAATTTTTCCTTTAACTTTTTCCTTTAACTTTTTCCTTATGAAGAGCATACCCAATGAATAGGGAAAAGTCAAAGTAAAGCTAACTTCATTTTACAAAATTATTTTTTTTACCTGTTATTTTATATTATTATATTATATATTATTTATTACTTTTTCACAGGACACAAAATACAACACTAATTGTTAAAAGACAAATATGCATTGAATATTTTTTAATTTGTGACAAGCAGAAAAACAACAACAACAACCAATTTTGCAAATGCGGTTTACTTCATTGTATTTCTCATAAGGAAAAAGTTAAAAGTTTGATAATGGTACTATTCCACAGGAAAAAAATATCATCAGCAAAAATCTCAGCAAAATTAAAACGAGACAAAAATATAAATCGACTATTGAGAGAAGGCGCATCCGATTATAGCATGCTGAGTATTTGCTGAGCAAATTGTTGTTGTGTTGCCATAATTTTTCATAAAAAATATCAACTCGAGTATTTTTTATGGCAGCAAAACTGAAAAAATTCCCCCACTCTCAGCAAACTTTTATTTTTTTGATATTTTTATAGTGTCAAGTGGTGAGAAGTTACCCGAAACAACCGGTAAACATAAACGGGTTGAAAAATATTGGGAAACGTATTTCATTAAAACAATTAAAAATAGCCTTACTGGATTTTGAGTGATGAATAAATGCAGTTTTGATTTTAGTTTGAGAACAATGACTAATGAGTTAGACGATTTTTAAATTAAATTTCTACCGGTTGTATATTTCCGTTATAAATGTCTCAATTCAAAATTATACCAACTGTCCACATTGTTCGTCATCGTCTTTGTATTGGGACGTGGTTGTTTTTAACTAGGCCAAACTTATTCCTTGGCCTACAAACAAGTATCCTATTCTAGTTATCACATTGCACTGATTAATTGGTTAGGTTTTTGAAGTTAATTTTTTTACCGATTGTATACGTTTCTGTTGCTGGCCATATGGTGTATAATCGTCTTTGTATTTTAAATGGATAGACTGAAATGGTTCCTACGAATTCAAACAAACCTTCCACTTAGGTGCATATCACGTTACGCTGTATATAAAATATTAAAAACACAGGATTTACAGTTTTGTATGTGAGAAATATTTTATTAAAAAATTATTATATTCTTATATGTATAATAAACAAAAAATTACGCAAGTTAAGATTTAGAACATCGTCCAGATGATCATTTTGGAAATCGGTATTGCTGTCGAACACATCATCGTTATTCTCCAATCTATTTGGAATGTGTTCATCTAATTCCTCTCTTATCGAGTTTTTTTCTTTAACAATCACATTTGCTCGATACGAATATTCCAATTTTTGTCGACGCATCAGACGGTTGCAATGAATCAGTTACGATTTGGGTGCGTTTAGCACCCGCACTTGTTCGCAACTCTCGCACTTGTTCAATTTGGACATTTGCATCGTATGCGAATGTCATACGCGTTAGTTCCATCTCTTGTGGCTCATCTATAGTAGCTTGATTATGAAAATCATCACCCATAAATCCATTATCACTATCGCTGTCATCTAAGTTTATGTTACTATCACCTACCGTTGATTGCAGCATTCTGAAATTAAAAAGATTGTAATAGAGCGATTTCTTAGATGTTTCCAGCCAAATACGTACTTATTCATATCGCACGGCTTATCACTAATAATGTATTCCCTAAATATATTCCCCTGAACGAATTTTAACGGGCCGTCCAGCTTTTTGTATTTCATTTAAAATTTCTTTTACAACGGGTGCGTCATCATTGAGTATATAAATCCATTTGGTGTATTATCCAAGTACGGATAATCGTAATCAAATAAAATTTCCGAGTTATTAGATTCCAGCGTATTTAGAAAAGCTCGATTCGAACTATTCATATCGCTTAAATAGGATTTTATATCGGCAAATACGGGATCTAAGAAAGGTACCGTATCTAGTTTACCATTTATCGTTGCTTTACATTTTGTTACGGTTGAACTTTGTTGACGTCGCTTTTTTGCTTTAGCCTTGGCCTTTGCTTTTGGATCCTGTACATCATTACTACCCTCAGCAATTGGATCATCTTTCTCGATTCCCCCTTCATTGTCACTTATTTCATCGTCTTTTTTATCGCCGACATTCATACGATAAACTACCATACATTCGAATCAATTACTTGTGCACGATATCGACCCGGTAACCATAAATTTTAGTCGACACTTCCAATAAGGCACCAAATACTTGGAAATTTTTGTCATTTTTACGATGGCCAGTAACCAAATTTACCAATGTATCGATTAAATTTGTTTGAAATGCAAAAACACAGATTAATTAGAAAGATTAGCCAAGCGGTTTTCAATCACCACTTACATTGTCCTGTGTCCATGAACTGTTGCAAACAAACTTTCAACTCTTCATTATCTTCCAGTACCGAAACATTTACACTACTAGTATTGGGCCACCGATCTACTTCAGCTTCGTCATTCTACAATAGAGACAAAATAAATTAGCATATTTAATGAAACTCACGATCAAATCTAGCTCTTACTGTGAGCAACGGTGTTTTGAATATGAATGACGTTCGACAGGACGTTTTCGTTGGAGTAACCATTATTACAAGTATCACAATGCACACAGCACTCAAATTTTAAAGTTTTAATTATAACTATAATACACAAAATTATAACTATAATACACTATTATACCTATAATATATATTTAATTATAACTATAATATTAAATTATAACTTTTAATACACAGCACTCAAATTTTAAACTAATAATTCGCTGCTGTCAGTATGACTATTTTAGGTTAATTTACGAACTTGTCAAAAATTTCTCCTCCATATTTTATAGTAGAACATTTTTTAGAAATTTTCGTAAATTAATCAAAATAATGAAACAACATATTTTTTGTTCATCTCAAAAAGAGCGATTTCTTAGATGTTTCCAGCCAAATACGTACTTATTCATATCGCACGGCTTATCACTAATAATGTATTCCCTAAATATATTCCCCTGAACGAATTTTAACGGGCCGTCCAGCTTTTTGTATTTCATTTAAAATTTCTTTTACAACGGGTGCGTCATCATTGAGTATATAAATCCATTTGGTGTATTATCCAAGTACGGATAATCGTAATCAAATAAAATTTCCGAGTTATTAGATTCCAGCGTATTTAGAAAAGCTCGATTCGAACTATTCATATCGCTTAAATAGGATTTTATATCGGCAAATACGGGATCTAAGAAAGGTACCGTATCTAGTTTACCATTTATCGTTGCTTTACATTTTGTTACGGTTGAACTTTGTTGACGTCGCTTTTTTGCTTTAGCCTTGGCCTTTGCTTTTGGATCCTGTACATCATTACTACCCTCAGCAATTGGATCATCTTTCTCGATTCCCCCTTCATTGTCACTTATTTCATCGTCTTTTTTATCGCCGACATTCATACGATAAACTACCATACATTCGAATCAATTACTTGTGCACGATATCGACCCGGTAACCATAAATTTTAGTCGACACTTCCAATAAGGCACCAAATACTTGGAAATTTTTGTCATTTTTACGATGGCCAGTAACCAAATTTACCAATGTATCGATTAAATTTGTTTGAAATGCAAAAACACAGATTAATTAGAAAGATTAGCCAAGCGGTTTTCAATCACCACTTACATTGTCCTGTGTCCATGAACTGTTGCAAACAAACTTTCAACTCTTCATTATCTTCCAGTACCGAAACATTTACACTACTAGTATTGGGCCACCGATCTACTTCAGCTTCGTCATTCTACAATAGAGACAAAATAAATTAGCATATTTAATGAAACTCACGATCAAATCTAGCTCTTACTGTGAGCAACGGTGTTTTGAATATGAATGACGTTCGACAGGACGTTTTCGTTGGAGTAACCATTATTACAAGTATCACAATGCACACAGCACTCAAATTTTAAAGTTTTAATTATAACTATAATACACAAAATTATAACTATAATACACTATTATACCTATAATATATATTTAATTATAACTATAATATTAAATTATAACTTTTAATACACAGCACTCAAATTTTAAACTAATAATTCGCTGCTGTCAGTATGACTATTTTAGGTTAATTTACGAACTTGTCAAAAATTTCTCCTCCATATTTTATAGTAGAACATTTTTTAGAAATTTTCGTAAATTAATCAAAATAATGAAACAACATATTTTTTGTTCATCTCAAAAATGATATTAATTTTTTTATCAATTTTTGTGATATAAATTAATTGTTAATTTTTAAAAATAAAATATTTTAGTTATTTATTTAAAAAATGTGAGGTTAGTTTTTGTTGATTTCATAATTTCCCCAATTTTTTATACCATAAAATAAAAATGCTGTGTTTCAGTCGCTCTAATGTAAATTTTAGTTCTTGTCTTTCTCTGATGTTCAGCAAAAATTTTCTGTTTTCTCCATGGAATAGTACCATAACATTTTTGCATTTTTCATAAGGAAATCACCAACCTAACAAAAAAAAAATTTTTTTTCTCAAAATTTTTTTCATACTTTTCTGTAAGGAAAAAGTTAAAGGAATTTCATTGGGGATGCAGGGTAAGTGTCGATTATCATAGTCGTTGTCGTAAAAGATTGACGCAAAATGGAAGAACTTCCTACGGTTGTGTATTTAATTCGAGAGTGCTGATAATAGACCAATATACGGAACAATCACAACACCATTACTATCAAAAACCTAAAAGTAAAAAAAATATTTACATCTTAGATTATACTATAGATAACGCAACAATACAAATTTCAATACAAAACACAAAACAAAATTGAAGTACTAAAAATGTATGGGTAAGCGAGAGGTACATATGCATAAAATAGAGAAACACAGATGAGGTGGAAAATGGAAAATTTTCGTCATTTTAAATAGTTTTTTTGTGTGAAGTCAACTTAAATGAAAACTGTTTAGTTTAAAAAATATAAGAGAATAAGTAAGTGCTCTATCTTATTACAATGACGTTAATTCAAGTGTGAAAACACACAGTTATGAAAGAAAATGGAAATTTCTTTTCACAAGTAAGTTTTTTAGATAGTGTTTACAAACTGTTACAAACTGTTTAATTGCCTTTTTCTGATTAACCTTTCAATTAATTTTAATAATATTACACAAATTTATAGCATATGATGCTGATTAAGGTGATTTATTTTAAATTTCATTCAAAACAATAAGTGAAAACATTCCGATTTAAAAACAAAAACGAAAAAAAGTTGCTCTTCATTTTAGAAACAGTAAAAAAAACGTAAATTGTCATTGAAAATCCAGTGGCGTTGCTAAAATTTTTTATATTTAATTTTTATGAGGCACCGTTTTGCTATTTAGTCGAATCGTGAAACCGATTATCAATATATTGGTTATTTTGGCTCTGGCCACACTAATGTCATTCTTTCTTTGACTGAAACTCAGTATATTATTTTTAGTTGACGAAATGAGTGCGATATCGATTCGCTGTGTGGGCTTGCGACAAACTCGAAATTGATGAGGATTTTGCTCCAAAGATCATCTTTTCGGACGAGGCGCATTTCCATCTCGGTGGGTTCGTAAACAAACAAAATTGTCGTATTTTTATATTTTGTCGTGTATAAAGAGAAAGGTGGAAGGAAAAGAATTGAGCTTTACTCCATAGTGAAGGTGTCAGTGCTCTGACATTCTGCTCTTTTCATTTGTTAAAAGTGTAAGAGAAAATAGTTACATATATGTTAGTATCATTGATGTTTTTACCAAGTTTGTATATATAAAAGCTGTAAAAGATGCTATTACGCAATACGTTATTAAGACAATGAATGAATTGAGTCTTCATTTTGAGACATCAACTCGTGTTATATGTAACAGAGAGTCAGCATTCACGCCGATTACTTCCCACGAGTACTCTGTGATGATAAATCCTCAGGAGAGGTCAATCCTCTCAAGACAATCCTCCGTCAAGATGGCCGAATATAATTAGAAACCGTTATTGTTATGATATTTTTAATTTTATATTATTAAAACGTTTGAATTAATTTGTTATTGTATGTGATGCTGGCTGTTGTGTTAACAGATGGCTGTTGATAAAAAAGTAAAGGTTAAGTTTTATAAAACTGTGTTTTAATTCGACATAATTTACCGTATTTCATATTATTCTTATAATTAAAGTTTGATAGACTCATAATAAGTTTGTACTAGGAATAACAATGGGGAAATATTCACCAACCACCGAGTGATAAATCAACTATTCTACAGGATAATCAAGTTTGGTTTTGAAATGACGTACAAAATGGGCAATTAAGTTTAAAATTATTTAAAATTTCTATTTTGATTTGATTTAAATTGAGTTTCGTTTATTGTCCCTTTATGGTAAATCAATTAAAAATTTATGTGTCCAATAATATTGGTCTTTATTATAATATGCAATGTTTAGGAGAAAAATAATGAAAGTTAATTAATTAATTTTACACATACGACATACGAATAATGCCCGGTTTACATGAGAAAATTGTTTTCTTCTGCAAATTTTTGCAGGTAAATAAGAAAGAATCCGCTATATAAAAATAATGAATGTGCCAGAAAGAAATAAACATATATAGTAATGGCGTAATTTTTTTTATAGGATCATTATTAATTTACTTTTAATGAATTCAAATGCGAAATTTACATTTTTATCTATGGCGTCTGTTTTTATTATGAATCCTCAACATTTATAAATGCGAAATAATTTTTTTTCTTGTTGATTTTAAAAATGTTGCCATAAAAATACTCGAATCGAATATATTTTATGGCAACATTATCATTTTTATGGTCATTTTTGCTCAAAAATTCTTCTGCAAAATTTTGTTGGGATATATTGCTTTTCTTGTCTCTCATGTGCAAAAAGTCAATGTTATATCTTATTCATTTTGCAGAAGAAAAATGTTGGTCTTATGTAAACTGGCCATAAAGTAAAACAAAATTTATTAAAGTAACAAACCGGTTTGAATACAATATTATTTTGAGCATTTACAATATGCAATGCCGACGGAATTCCGTTTATATTCGCGTTCAAAAACCACACTCGTTCTATGTAAGTAATCCGTACTACTTACCAAAGAAAAGTGTCACAAAAATTTCGGTGTCGGTATGAATCCCAACTAAAAAGAGAAAAAATCAAATAGGAAAGAAGGGGGAATTTCGCTGGAAACTCGGGTTTTTTCTATACACTGTTCCAATAGAATTAAATACTGTAGAGTGCATATTAACTTTTATCCCATATAAAATTTGCTATTTCATTTGAGACATGTCAGAGCCGGATGGTTATATAAAAAAGCATATGGCTTACTCATATCTCAACATAAAAACCCCAAATCAGCTGTTTATTTATGTGCGCAGTGACAATTTATGGTGACGATTTATTTTTTTTTTTTTTTGTAAAGTATTATCCCAATATGCAATGCCGACGGAATTCCATTTATATTCGCGTTCTAAAACCACACTATTTCTATGGAAAGAACCACGTTGAGTACACGGAAAACCGTACTACTCGCCAAAGAAAAGTGTCACAAAAATTCCGGTGTCGGCGTGAATCCCAACTAAAAAGAGAAAAAATCAAATACGAAAGAAGGTGGATTTTATATGGAAATTGGCGTTTGTTCCACAGCATTTTCATTTGAATTTTTGATTTATAGATGGAAAATGTGTAAGAATCTCAACAATCAGTTTCGAACGGATGAGATTACTGATTTTAAAAAATCAGCCTTCTCATCAGGTCGGGACGACTGACGTTGTATTATTTACATTGGAATATTGTCTATTCAATACCATGTAGTTGTACTACTAGCGAATTACTGCGTAGCGTACGAAATTCGATTCTTTTTTACATTTATCATCTATATTCTATTTTTGCAACTAACTTTCGTGTTTACGAATTTTATTATATTTTACTTTTAGGTTTTTTTTCGATAATAATGGTGTAATGATGTAGATAGGTAGATTGTTGAGATTCTTACACATTTTCCATCTATAAATCAAAAATTCAAATTTATTCGCGATCCAGCGTTAATGGAAAGAAAAGTATGGGGTGGTTGGGAAATTGATTGTGTATAAGTAGGTGTCGATTATCATAGTCGTTGTCATACAGTACAGATTAACGCAAATGGAAGAATTTCCTACTGTTGTGTAATTAATTCGAGAATACTGAAAATAGACCAATATACGGAACAATCACAAACACCATTACTATCGAAGAAAAAACCTAAAAGTAAAAGCATTTTCATACTGATTTCAGACACTCGAAACAAGAGACACAGTGTGGTTTTAGAACGCGAATGTAACTGGAATTCCGTCGGCATTGCATATTGGGATGCTATACTTAAAAAAAAAGTCGTCACCATAAATTGTCACTGCGCACATAAATAAACAGCTGATTTGGAGTTTTTATTTTGAGATATGACACAATTGTGGTGTCTTCGGGCTGGGAGAGGGATCTTGTGGATGAGGCTTACATCGTGAACGTTTGTGTTTGAAACTTGTTTGAAAATTATTTCTGTTTTGATAATACATATTTCAAATTCGCTGATGGTCTACCCATGGGCCCCCCTCTGTCCCCTTTCTTACAATCAAATGATTTGATTATATCATCAAACAACAATCCCTATTTTCGTCATATAATCTTTTAGTATAAATTTTTCCTTCCCTGGCTACACAAAAGTGTGGGTAAAATATAATTACTTTAACCGTTTGAGTCCCAGACGGTATTGAAAAAACACTGTCGAAGAATACCAAACAGTGCGATCGCGTTTTCTCTAAATGAGTGCGAAAAAACCCATGCAGCGCAATAGCGCCTGTTTTATTTTATGTCCAAAAATACCAAGCGGCGCGATAGCGCTTTGTTTATTTTATATCGATGAATCCCAATAGGAGCAATTCGCTGTTTGAATAATACAGTATCGATTATGATGGGGTTGGGTAAGTTGGATGGAAATGGGATTCTTAAATGATTTTTGGAAGAATTTCTGTAATATGGTCATCTGGGACGGAACGCGATCAATTTTTAACGTATAATCCGTTAGGAATTGATCGAGTTCTGTCCCAGATGGCCATATTACAGAACTTCTTCCAAAAATCATTTAATATTCCCATCTCCATCGAACATACCCAATCCCATTATAATCCGTTAAGAATTGACCGAGTTCCGTCCCAGGTGGCCATATTACAGAACTTCTTCCAACAATCATTTAAGAATCCCATGATCATTCAGAAACTCATTCAATAATAATTTAAGAATCCCATTTCCATCCAACACACCCAATCCCAACATAATCAGCTAAGAAATGCCTGAGTTCCTTCCCAGATGGCCATATTTCAGAACTTCTTCCAAAAACTGTTTATGAATCTCATTTCCATCCAAGAAACAAAATTCCTTCATAATCGATTAAGAGATAAACGAGTTCTGTCCTAGGTGGCCATATTCCAGAACAAGTGCAAAATCCATAGGCAATTAAATTTAAAATATTCGGATTTAACGAATATTCGGATTTAACCCAATAAGTCCGTTAAATCGAGGTTTTTCTGTATTTTTATATTAATATTTTTGTTATATGTTAAAAATAGTTTAATAAATTCGTTTTGTGCGTCCTTCATTTTATTGGATATTAAAAGAAAAAAGGGTTAACAGTAACCTAAGAAATATTTATGAAAAAATGTACGTTTGTTTTTTTCTCATTATTATATAAAATGAAGTTAGAACAGAAAAAATGTTAATTAATTTAAAAGAAAATAAAAAATTAAAATTAAATTAATAATTTTAAATAGCAGTTTTTTTCACAGTATGAATATCACACACAATCGGTAATATTTGCCGTGTTTCTTGACGCTCATTGATCAGTTCAAATTTTAATGGAAAACATGATCCAAATTTTGGTTTAGATCACAAATTTTGATTTTAAATCTACCAAACGCCTATGTGTTGTTTCATTAAACATGAACTGAACTGGATCAGATCAAGCGTAAAGAAACACAGCTATTAATGCAAAACAACAAAGTTAACAGCGCATCCCCAATGCAAAAAACTTTTTCCTTTAACTTTTTCCTTTAACTTTTTCCTTATGAAGAGCATACCCAATGAATCGGGAAGAGTCAAAGTAAAGCTAACTTCATTTTACAAAATTATTTTTTTTACCTGTTATTTTATATTATTATATTATATATTATTTATTACTTTTTCACAGGACACAAAATACAACACTAATTGTTAAAAGACAAATATGCATTGAATATTTTTTAATTTGTGACAAGCAGAAAAACAACAACAACAACCAATTTTGCAAATGCGGTTTACTTCATTGTATTTCTCATAAGGAAAAAGTTAAAAGTTTGATAACATTTTTCATAAGGAAATCACCAACCTAACAAAAAAAAATTTTTTTTTTCTCAAAATTTTTTTCATACTTTTCTGTAAGGAAAAAGTTAAAGGAATTTCATTGGGGATGCAGTGTAACAGCGCATCCCCAATGCAAAAAACTTTTTCCTTTAACTTTTTCCTTTAACTTTTTCCTTATGAAGAGGATACCCAATGAATCGGGAAGAGTCAAAGTAAAGCTAACTTCATTTTACAAAATTATTTTTTGTTTACCTGTTATTTTATATTATTATATTATATATTATTTATTACTTTTTCACAGGACACAAAATACAACACTAATTGTTAAAATACAAATATGCATTCAATATTTTTTAATTTGTGACAAGCAGAAAAACAACAACCAATTTTGCATATGCGGTTTACTTCATTGTATGTCTCATAAGGAAAAAGTTAAAAGTTTGATAACATTTTTCATAAGGAAATCACCAACCTAACAAAAAAAAATTTTTTTTTTCTCAAAATTTTTTTCATACTTTTCTGTAAGGAAAAAGTTAAAGGAATTTCATTGGGGATGCAGTGTAACAGCGCATCCCCAATGCAAAAAACTTTTTCCTTTAACTTTTTCCTTTAACTTTTTCCTTATGAAGAGGATACCCAATGAATCGGGAAGAGTCAAAGTAAAGCTAACTTCATTTTACAAAATTATTTTTTGTTTACCTGTTATTTTATATTATTATATTATATATTATTTATTACTTTTTCACAGGACACAAAATACAACACTAATTGTTAAAATACAAATATGCATTCAATATTTTTTAATTTGTGACAAGCAGAAAAACAACAACCAATTTTGCAAATGCGGTTTACTTCATTGTATGTCTCTTAAGGAAAAAGTTAAAAGTTTGATAACATTTTTCATAAGGAAATCACCAACCTAACAAAAAAAATTTTTTTTTTTCTCAAAATTTTTTTCATACTTTTCTGTAAGGAAAAAGTTAAAGGAATTTCATTGGGGATGCAGTGTAACATTCGTAAAAATTTGGTTTTCGTTTTGTGGTTGTGTTACGTTTTTTCTTTTTCTTTTAGGTTTTCTCGACATAAAAACTCAACAGCATGATCGTTCTGCTTGGTACTCAAACGGTTAAAGAGGACTGTAAAAATTTAATTTAGTATAAATTTAAAACCAACTCACACATTTGTGTAAGCATTTCTAAAGACGCTTTTATGGTTGCGTTCGTTTGTTCATTCAAATATTTCGACCAACATCTCTTGTGAACAAATAACAGAAGTTTTGTTTTAAATTATTTTCACGGCATGAATATCACATGGCGGAAAAACGTGATTTTATTTGTTTTTGTTAAGTAGTACAATGCAAAATTATCTGTTTATTCGAAAACAATTTTTTTTTGCCCGTACATATAAATTTATAATTAATTATTTTTATTTATTGAAATCAAATATTAAATAATATATAATATAAAACTATTTATGGAGAAAAGGCCATAACTATGGCTTGAAATATATAAGACAATGCACAATACACAACACAAAAACGCCCATAGTCATAACTTTTTGTCACCACCACACCAGGAATCGAAGCCGGGAACCCCGAATTACATAGCAAGCGCTCTATTTACTATGCTATCGAGGGCGACATATAATATAAACACAAATAAATGTATAATTAATTATTTTAATTTTAATTTTATAATTTTATTTTTAACGCATATAAATTTATAATTAATTATTTATAATATTATGTTACATTTTGCCATTTATCAATATATAAATTTTTATGTAAATAAAATAAAAATTGATAGACATTTCAAAAATGATTTTTTTTTTGTCAATTTTGTTACACATAGTCATTTACCATGTTTCCATGATAGAGTTAACCTAGGTTAACAACTCAGGTTTACGTGCATGGAAACGTGATTAGTGGCCCATTTACAAGCGACCAACATTTTTCTTCTGCAAAATGAAAGAGATATAACATTGACTTTTCACACATGAGAGACATAAAATATGTCATAAAATATATTCGATGCGAGTATTTTTATGGCAACATTTTTATAATTGCACCAAAAAGTATTTCGTATTTGTAATTGTTAAGGATTCATAATAAAAACAGAAGCAATAGATAAAAATATAAATTTTGCATTTGAATTCATTAAAAATAAATTAATAACGATCCTATAAATAAAATTATGGCATTACTATATATATTTCTTTTTTTCTCGCACATTAAATATTTTTATATAGCGGATGCTTTTTATTTACCTACAAAATTTTGCAGAAGAAAAATATTGGTCGCATATAAATGGGGTATAAGGTAGAGTTTCGTTAAATCTGTTTTAACTTAACGAAATTAGTACGGTTGGGTTTGGTTCTATCTGTCAACGTTTTTTAAGTGTATTTTAAAATGACGCTCATTGTAAACTATTAAAATACAGATATTGAATAAAAATATTTTAAAATTAACTTTGAAAATGAGTAAACTATCGAAATAAATATTAACATAGCTGTCAACTTAACTCGGTTTCATGGAAACGGTACGAGCTAACACCAACAAATTTTCAACTCAACGAAACCTAAACCTGTTTTAATTCGGTTCATGGAAACATGGTAATTATCTATTACGGCTTAAGTGGGAACCAGTCAGTGGCCCTATTCTGGTCATTTCCCGGGAATAGGGAAACATTGGGACATCTGGCGATTGGGGAATAAATTTACGGGAAAATAATTTAACTATTCGCGGTCGTCACGCGATCGCAATAAAACAAGAAAACAAAAGTATAAAAATAGTTTACTACGTTTAATTGGTTTTTGTTGATATTTTAATCGAATTTTATTTAAAAAATAATTTTGTTTATTATAGTAAAAATTACATATTGATATTTCCAATTAATATTACCAGTCTTCAGTATAAATTTACAGTCATAATATTGCTATAAGTATAAAATACAATAAATTTCCGTTCAGTACTAATCCCAGTTAATTCTTTCCCAAAATAGGTATGGAATAACAAACGTCAAAACTGTTGTAATTGGGAATAAGTTTTTCTCAAAGAATTTTTCCCGAAAAGCGAGAATACACTTTTGTGGAATAAAACTGCTACAAAATTTAAAATTTCCATTCCACGGGAATTACCAGAATAAGGCCACTGGAGTAAAACATTAACCATGGTGGATGCCAACCTAATTTTTATGTAAGAATCCCAACCAACCTTCGTTAAATTTTTGCTGTCACTTAAGAAAATAAGAAAAACTTAAAAATTCGATTTGCTGTTGTTTTATATACATCAGAAGAAGGTAAATTTTTGATGCGGTATTAAGCCATAATTATTTTGCTTACATTTTTTGTTTACTACTTTATTTATTAAATAAAATCATTTTAATATTTTTTCAGATTCTGTGATAAGTTTTAATAATTTGTGGTAAGGTATAAATAGTGTTTTAGTGAATTTTGTTAAAAATTAATTTGTTAATGGCATGATATTATAGCTGTGGTGTAAACGCTATTTTACTACTATAACACTTTAATTTTGTTTAGTTTATTTCCTTTTCCAGTGTCATGTAAAAACAATTCGTGTATGTGTACATTTCAAAAATGAATCATATATGTATATCCCTCTTTCTCCCAAAAAAAAAATTGGCTCAATTGAAGTCCAAACCACAGAAATACGTAAGTAAAAAAACTAGTATGTAATGGCGTTTCTGTTAAAAAATTTCGCTTGATTTGAAGTACAACCAACACAATTGTGTGTATAATTATGGTGTTTTTTCGGATGAAAATAAGTTTAAAAGGAATACACAAATGTGTAAATTGGTTCTAAAGACAAACAAAAATTAATTTTTAACATGATTATTTTGCCATATCTCTCACAATTGTGTGGGCAGGCAAGAAAAGGGATATAAAAATATATAACAATACATATATGTAAACACATATGAAATTTCTCTAAAAGACATTCCACACAAAACAGCTGTTTGTAAACGAACAGCTGTCACTTAAGAATTATGATTTTTGCATGGAAGGAATCTCAAAAAAAAAACAATTGATTTTGTTAAAATTCATATTTTGATTTTTTATTCCTGACTGGTTGAGGCTTTAGATGGAAAAAATAAATTGCAAAAGAAATGCAGTGTGGAATGGGCCTATGACTATCACTTAACCCTTTTCCTGCCTTCCCACATAATTGTGTGGGGACGGCAAAAGAATCATGTCAAAAATTTATTTTTGTATGTGTTTTGAACCAACTTACACATTTGTGCATTCCTTTCAAACTTATTTTCGACTGAAAAAACACTATTGTGCTGGTTGTACTTCAAATGAAGCGAATTTTTTTATCAACAACGCCATGACATACTTAGGCTGTTTTCGAAACGAGTACTTATTTCAAACTTATTTACTTATTTGCCGCCATCTTAAATAAGTAAGCAAAGCCGTTCGAAATGAGTTTGCTTACTTATTTTGACAGCGACATGAAGCATAGATTGTTTTCTACGCAAAATTCTTCGATGTATAATTTTTTCGTTACATTTATTAATTTAATTAACTTATTGATAATTTTAGGAATATATTTATAACAATTAAAATGTCTTTCGGCAATGTAGAAACATAAAAACTCGATATAATGTTTAAATGTGTTTGATTTTTAGATGGAACTCTGCTGTATTTTTTATATTAAAGAAATTTTTCTTTGGCAATGAAAGATCGTAGTCTTGATTACCAAATTAATAGAAAAGGGTTATTATATATCTCATCAGTACTAATAATCGTGTTATCCATATATAAATACACCGTAATGTACGATACGGTACGTTATTTTCCTTTATGTGTCTGATTTGTGCAAAAAGGTTTTTTGTACTCTAGATTGTATAATTTGGATGATCGCATCTTTAAGTTTATAATTTTATGTAGGTTTAATTCAGAAACATCCATGTGGTACCTAGAAATATTAATTAAACTCTAAAACAAAACAACTGACATCCATAAATATCAACAAAAATGACAACTAAATTAGATTTTTATGAAAGAAAGAGACAGAAAATAAGTCACCTCGCCAGCTTACTTATTTGAATAAGTTAGGTTCCACAAATAAGTATTCGTTTCGAAAACAGCCTTAGTGTTGTACTCACACATTTGTGTGGTTTGGACTTAAATTGAGTCGATTCTTTTTCTTATAAAAAGGGATACAATTTTTAACTTTCTTGTGTACTAATGTGCATATCCAAACTACGGTAACTTGAATCCGGTAAACTGCTTCGTTTCTTTCCTCCTTGCCAATAAAATAAAATAAAAATATTTATAAAGGTGAAACAAACGAAGAAGCTACCGGATTCAAGTAATTACCATCACAAATCACAAAGAAATAGATTTTCCAATAAGAATGATTTATTTAATCCAAAGCGAGGCTAGCGACGCATCCAGTAGATTACTTTTTGGAACTAAGTTTAAGATCGTTAAATACAACAACTACAAAATAACATAAAGTAAACATATGTATTGTATAATAATATTGTTACATGGTATGGTAATTGGTACCGTGTTGTTTCATTTTACTCATGTATTTTCATGTAAGGCTTGAAGGAAAAAGTTATGAAACAGAAAGGAATTTTTTATTTTACTTTAATTTATTTTTAATATACCAACAGTAAAACAGACATTTTTTTATTACATCATTATATTTTTTCTTGCTTTTTAGAGATCAATGTATGAAAATAAATTTTTATTTTTCCTATGAATGTATGTGATATAATAAACTTTTATTTAGTACGTACACACATTCAAATATAATACGAAACGAAATAGAGAAATATGTATATGGTTTTGTTAGTTGTTTAGTAGAAATATAGAAAGGAGAATTGAAGGACGAACAAATGCGTATGTGTATAAAAAAAAATATTTTTGCTTTAGAGATCAGAAAATAATTTTTTAGTTTGTCCAATACCACTACATAATAGGCCATTTTTCTAAATAAAAAAATTCCATGAGCTTGTATAGGTAAATCCAAACAAAAACGCGGGTGCCATACGAGTAAGTAAAAAATTACATGGGACAAAAAAAAATTTTCATTTGTCCCAATAAATCTGCTTTATTATCTACAAACATAATTTATCTGAAAGATCACGATAAATATTGATATTTTGAGAAACATTTCCAATAAAAATGTTTCCCTATTGAATAATTTTTCATTTAGCAACTTACTGATAAAAGTAACAACACAATTTTTCAATGACACGTGCGCGTATAAGATTTTTAATTTCTCTTGGCTCTCTTGTATTATTTGTTTTGGTTTTGTTTCACGACATACAGTACCGAAGAAAATAATGAACTTAATTTCACACATTTTATTTGTGTAATGAATTTTAGATTAAAGGGTATAAAATTTTATTTATATTCGTTTGTGTTTTGTATATTATTTTTGTAACCTGCTATGTAGTGTAAAACATAGAATGATTTTACCACAGTACACATAATACACAAAATTATTATGTGTGATATTTTACCTTCTCAAGTTTCAATATCGGTATCGTAATTTTAATTCTTTACTGTAAATTTTACACAAGCGCAAGCCCACAAAAAAAATCCAATTGTCGATCAAATTGGATTTTTTTTTTTAGTTATTATGTACAACCAACTAAATCACGCATTTGGGCTTATCATTAGTATTGATTTATTAAAATGTATTTTGGTTTATTACACCACATTACTTAAAAATCAAGTTTTATTTGAACAAAAATAAAAACAAAATATTTTATTGTCATACGCAAAGACGTGCACCCATCCCGTTCAACATATTTTGGTTTACTAAAAAAGTAAAAAAGCATGTAAGAGCGGCAGTAAAAAATCTCGTGTATTTTTGTTTTTATTTTATTTGTTGTTACGGTGTAAAAATAAGTTGCTAGTTTAATTGAAATATTACTGAATGAAAAGTTTTCTGAAAACAATTTTTGTTTTAAATAATCCAATAACAATATATCATTATTTATTTCGTGCAATGTATTATTCAATTTAACTTGAACGATACAAATTATTTATTACAAATAATGAAATTGTTTTTTTGTAGCCATGTAATTTTTTTTCGGTTTGTATGGAATTCTCATTTCTTTTTGGATTTACATATACCAACAAGATTTTAACAAGAAATGGCCTGTTATTGTATTGGTATTGGTTTGTCCTATGAATGCATGTGAGATAATATATGTACATACTTTTATTTAGTACGTACACACATTCAAATATTTTTCTTTTGAAAATGACGTAGAATACATAAAATGTATTGTTGTTTCTACAAAATTATTTTTCCTCGCCCTTTAAATATTATGAACATGGAAACGAAATAATTCCTATTTTGACTGCAATTTATTCTAATGATAATATATAGATTATTATTAATATAACATATGATTTAACTATGAACTGAAATATGTGCAAATTAAATTCAATTTCTGTTTATATTTTTATTTGTGATTAAATTATCAATTTAACTATTCTTAAGCGAAGTTCGAAAATACGACTCCAAATGAAAAAGTAACGAGTATTTCTTAGCGAGATTAAAAGAAATTTGTTATGATCTGCGGAAATTTGATTCTAAAATTAAATTGTTTTGAAGTCGTGGCATTGGAACTAGGCATTTCTAAACCGATTTCTATCAAATTCGATTATAATTCAGATCAAATTCATTTCTGTTGATGGATTTCTTCTGAATTGTTAATTTGTCCGTTCTTCATAAAAAAATCGCACGTAAGTTTGTGAGATCCATGACAAAATATCTTACGTTCGGATGAAATTTAAATACATTTATTTGACTTATGGCCGGTCGCACAGAAAAATGACTAACGGCCAACGCATATTTGATTAAATATATTTTATTTCTAGGAAATATTTAGCTTGCGTATAAGTTTTTATACGCAAACTAAATATTTAGCTTGTGGATGTTTGAGCTTCAATAATCGGCTTAATTGCATTAATTGTTGTTGATAATGTTCACCAGTTATGGTTTCGTTAGGCTGGAGTAGCTCATAGTTTATCACTCCGAACTGATCTCACCAGCATTAGTTTATTGCCATGAATATTCGATTTGGTGGTTGAAGTTAATGGTCACGATTCGGTGCAAAAAACTCTTCCGATTTTGTCGGAACCAGAACTCACATGGCGGAATCAGTACACACATCTTTTTATTGATGGAGCATGTTCCCCATATGCTTCACGCAGCAATCGACGTTCATCAGCTGCAATTATCTTCAAATAAAAACAAAAAAAGCGCTTTCCGCATATTGTGTTTTGTTAGCACAAAGATTTAATGGTTAGAGCACAAAAATATATTTTGTTTACACTTCAGCGAAATGAAACATACTGATTTTTTGAGGAAAATGAGGGAAGGTTTCAGTGGTTGACACTTAGGCCAATTTTGTCCCATTGTGACACCACGCATTCACGCCACATCATTACCCCATTCACCTATTCACCTACTCACACAACTACAGTATACCACCTGCACATTGCAAGCTCTATGCCAACCTGTACATTGACGTGGACGGTGGGTCGGCGCAAATTCTGCACTCAATCAGGGTCTTAATTGTGTTTATTAACCGATACCGATTGTAATCGATGATGAAAATTCGATTTGCATCTAGCCCCTGATGGGTTTCGAACCCAGTACCTCCCGGTACTAGTGCCGAAGCTTTAACCACTGCACCACTTGTCCGGTGAGGGAAAGTTCCCAGTAATTTCTAGCCGAAAGTCCGGAAGCGGCATAGGAGCTTTCCGTTTTTTGCAAATATTTTGAAAAGTGTACTATTAATGAGAAAAACAAATATTTAATGAAAGATTCTAAATTAAATCTGCAATAATATCGGCAAAAATCAGTTTTCATGGAAATGATAATTTTGGCAAAAAACTGTTTTTCAACAAAACATTGGTCTTTTGTACAGCCCAGACTGATTGATTGGTCGGAATGAAACTTCATACTTAAGCTTTTCCATAAATTAGGAGATTCCAGTGAAATGGCAGTTCCATAGGAGCTTGTGCAAATATTTTGAGAAATATATCATTTACTAGAAAAACGACCACTAAAAGATTCTAAATTAATTTGCAACAATACCGGTACAGATCAGCTTTCCGATCTTTAAGCAGAAATCGAAAAAATGTGATTTAAAAAAAAAATCTGTGTGCATATGCTGTTCCATGCTGACTAACAGACAAGCTTCTCTACAGCCCAGAATGACAAGACGGATTGATTGATCGGCATGAAACTTCATACATATTTTCTCTCTCTCTCTCTAGCATTTACATCCCATGAAGGGAATTTGCCGCCCGCACTATGGTCCTCCATCCTTCTCGGTCCATCGCTCTCGTCCTCCAATTTCGACATCCTAATACGAGTAGGTCTTGTTCGACGTCGTCACGCCAGCGTAGTCGGGGTCTTCCTCTACGACGTACTCCGGCTGGTTGTTGATGGAACACTTTGTAAATCATTCGTTGTTGGGGAGATCTTGCAACGTGACCGAGCCATCTAACTCGATTAGATTTGATGAAGCCGATAATATCGCTACCTCCGAGAAGTTGCTTTATTTCGTGGTTCATGCGAATCCGATATTCATTGTTCGCAACTTTAATAGGACCAAAAATTGAACGGATGACCTTCCTTTCGAAGGTAGATACTAATCTACAGTCGTTAGAGGTCATGGTCCAGCTCTCGCTTCCGAAAGTCAGCACAGGTCTTATAAGTGCTTTATAAAGTGCGAGCTTGCACGACTGCGATAGGTGTTTAGATCGCAGTAATTTTGATTGCGCGTAGAAAACTCGTTGTCCGGCAGCGATTCGGGCTTTTATTTCTGCCTGCATGTCGTTTGATGATGTTATAAGTGACCCGAGGTATTTAAAATTTTCGACGCTATCAAAATTATGGTCGCCAATTTCGAGATTTGCCATAGAGATGTTCCTGGGTGTTGTTAAAAATTTCGTTTTGGTACTGTTCACCTCCAAACCACGTCTTCTTGCGCAGCGATTGAGCGGTATGAAACTGTCCTTGATGTCGCTAGGTCTTCGGCCAAGAAGCACGATATCATCTGCATATCCAAGAATTTGGCTTGATTTATTGAATATACAGCGCGAAGTTTCAATGTTGCTTTTCCTCACTACGTACTCAAGCGCCAGATTGAACAGCACAGGCGCGAGTGCATCTCCCTGTCAAACAGCAGATGTTATTTGAAAAGAGTCTGACACAGATCCTTCAATTACAATTCTACATGCAGATCCAGACGTTGTTAATTTACACAGAGAAACAAGTTTCTCTGGAATACCTAGGCATATGAGCGTGGCCCAAAGGTTGTCGCGGTTTATACTGTCATATGCCTGCCGGAAGTCTATATATAGTTGATGAATGGTTATGTTGTACTCCCAACATTTTTCCAAGATCATCCTCATGGTGAAACACTGGTCAGTGGTCGATCGGTTGGGACGAAAACCACACTGATAGTCGCCAATGATGTTTTCGGCGAAAGGGATGAGTCTGGCAAGTACAACATTAGCCAACACTTTGTAAGCAGTGTTCAATAGAGCTATGCCACGAAAGTTTTCACATTTAAAACGGTCGCCTTTTTTATGCAACGGACATATGAGTGCGGTCTCCCAATTCTCCGGCAACTCTTCTTGGTCCCAAATACAAACGACGAGATCGTATAAACTTGTTGCAAGAGTAGCGCCTCCGAGTTTGATTAATTCTGCGGGGATTCCATCGAGACCGGGTGCCTTGCCGTTTTTCAATCTACTAATAGCTGCGTCTACTTCCTCTGCTGTGGGATATTCGACGAAGACCTCATCACCTGGAGGAGCTATTGCTCTAATGGGGGTCACTTCTTCATTCCGGTTTAGCAGACTTTGAAAGAAGGTTTGCCATACTGAGAGAACATCAGCCACGTTTGTTCTCAATTCTCCATTCCCGTCTTTTATGGCTGTACTTGGGTGGAAGTCTTTAGTGAGATTCCTGGCATTAGCAAAACAGTCCCTTGAATTTCCTACTTCCGCTTGGAAGCTGATGTTTTCGATGCATGACCTCAAATGATCCCGTTTCTTTTGTCGAAGGAATTTAATCGTGGCTTTCCTAGCGCGTAGATATTCTGCCTGAGTGCTTCATACATATGCTTTTGTTATAATTTGTGAGAACTATATGATTTTTGACTGAAATTGGTCCTCCGAACGTGGCAGCCTCCATAGAAGCTTTTGCATAAAATATTCTAAATTAGTTTTGCAATAATATCGGCCCATACCAGTTTTCCAAAATCTAAGCGGAAATAATGATTTTTGACAAAAAACTGTTTTGAACAAAAATTCGTTCCCTGTACAGCCTAACGGATTAATTGAGATGAAACTTCATACTTAAGCTTCTACCGGAAATTGGGATAGTGGCATTTGGCCGAAATCGGTCCATCAGAAGTGATGCTTCCACAGAAGTGTTTTTCATTTTTTGCAAATAATTTGTAAAGTACATTGTCTTCAATAGGGTCGCTCGAGATTTCTAATGAAAGGTCTGCTAAAAGAATCGCTGCTGTGCGAGAGTGTACGGCAAACGCGAGACCAATAATTTTTCTTCGTTCACAAGAACTTTCGCGTCCGTATAAAATCCAACTGTCCCAGGAACTTAAGGTAAACGACTATATAGACAAGTGTTCGCTGATTGGGCTCTGGGCGCGTATTCTTGAAATCCACCGATATTGTTGCATGCGGATTATAATTTGTATTAAAATTCTTTATATTATTCGAATTTTTCGCCGGCTACTTTAATCGTTTTTTCAAATTTGCTTGCAAGTTTTCTTTTAATTATTTATTTCATTACTAAACAAAAATCGGTAGACATTTCCGACTGGTTATACCCAGTCGGAAATATTCACCGATTTTTGTTTAGTCGTGAAATAAATAAAAGAATACATGCAAGCAAATTTGCAAAAACGATTAAATTAGTTGGCGAAAAATTCGAATAATATAAGAATTTTAATACAAATTATAATCCGCATGCAACAATATCGGTGGATTTCGAGAATAAGCGCTCTGGAGTAATTGGAAGTTGACCCAAATTTCACCAAAAACTCGTATTTATCGACGAGACACACTTTTGAAAGAATGGATATATATGTGAACAAGCAAAATTGGTGGATTTGGGCGGTACCAACTACCAATCCACACGAGATAAACCATCACCAAATGAACCCCGAGAAAGTCACTGTTTGGTTGTGATTTTGATCAGGCAGAATCACCAATCCGTGCTTCTTACGAAACTGGTATTGTCATAACCGTCAACGGCAAGCGCTACAGATCGAGCTCTCGTGGCCTAAACTGGATGATATGGATACCAATGACATGAGCATAGTTATCTTGCGCGGCGGCGAGGTTAACTGGACACAGATTTCATGTAGTTTAACGCATTGAGACTTCTTCTTTTGGGGCTATCTCAAGGTCTTTGCGAATAAACCGCATATAATTCAGCCCTCAAAGTCCACATAAAGAAACACCATCCTTAAAATTCAGCCTGATTTATGCGACAAAGCCATCGAAAATTGAACCTTCTGAATACGTGCCACTAAGCAAAGCCGCGGCGGACATTTGAACGAGCACTATAACATTTTTCCATTAATTGCGAGATTAATAGATTAATGGCAGCATCCACTGAAGCTTTTCCAACTTTTGCACTAATGTTGAAAACTTTAGGATTTACAAAAAACGAGAAAGAATTAACTCTCTCCCATTTTTTGTAAATTCAAAAAGATTTAAAGATTAAAGATTCAAATAAATTTAAAGATTAAATGTTTAAGAAGGGTTGACCTTGTTGCTTTTATGAGATTTAAATAGGATTTGTGATGTTTGATTGTTCAAAAAGGTTTTATCAAAAGACAGGCAATATTAATTTTCCGTTTTAGAAATGAATTGTGGTGAATTCGAGATCTATGGATAGATTTGTGGTAAAAGAAATATGGTTGCGCGCCTCAGAATATTCACCTCAAATGACGGTATTGTTCAAAAAAACTATTTTCAACAAAAAAATCGGTCCCTCTACAGCATAACGGCTTAGTTGGAATAAAACTTCATGCTTAAGTTTTTACCATAATTTGGGAGGTCCCAGTGAGGTTTGGCCAAAATCGGTCCACCGGAAGTAACAGTTTCCTTCGGAGTTTTTTCTTTTTTTGCAAGTATTTTGAGAAGTATATAACTTTTACGAAACAAAATGAGTTTAAATTTAATTTCAAACAAAATTAGTTCAGTTCATATTTTAAACATGTATTACCGGGAAATGAGGAGTTTTGATAAAAAAAACTTTATTTCACCAAAATTCGGCATCTCTCTACAGTCTAGTTGGATGGACTATTCGGAATGAAACTTCATACCTAAATTCTTTGTTAATTAAGAGATTCTTGCGAAATTTGGTGGAAATTTATGTACTGGAATTTGCAGCCTTTTCAATTTTGCAACGATGTTGAAGAATTTTACATTTACACAAAACAACAAGGAATTAAAAGATTCAAATAAATTTAAAGATAAAATTTTCAACAAATTTTCTTGATAATGAAAAATTATTATGTTGATCTTATTCGTTGTCTGAAATTTAAACAGGAATAATGATTTTTCATTATCAAGATAGTTTAACCAAAAGTCCGGCAAATTTTTCCGCTTTAGAAACCTGGTGCGTTGTATCTGAGATCTATGTATACATTCGTGGTGACACAAAGTCTGGTGTTGGCCAAAACATTTTCACCTCTCCTTTTTTTCGACATCAATGCACTTTGTATCAATAAGATTAGCAACGCGGACGCAAGGGTTCATGCGTAATGTTTACAAAAAATTTCAACAATAATTTGTTTTACATATTATAAAGGTTAGGAACATGAGACTAGGTAATTATGGAGTTTTACTTGAAAATAATAAAATCTCATTTTCATCCCAAGCTTCCTTTAATTGCTGAAATTTTTTAAATTCGTTCAATTAACTCACATTTAATTGTTTGACGATATTGTAGAAAGTTAAACAACAATCGTTAAATAATCCAAATATAATCATTTACTAAATTTGGTTATGAAATGACCAGTTCCAGTTGGTATGAATTTATTCCACAACCTAAAACACAAAATCAAAGATTAATTATTTCCTTTCTCTCTCTCTAGCATTTACATCCCATGAAGGGATTTTGCCGCCCGCACTATGGTCCTCTCGGTCCATCCCTCTCGTCCTCCAATTTCGACATCCTAATACGAGTAGGTCTTGTTCGACGTCGTCACGCCAGCGTAGTCGGGGTCTTCTTCTACGACGTACTCCGGCTGGTTGTTGATGGAACACTTTGTAAATCATTCGTTGTTGTGGAGATCTTGCAACGTGGCCGAGCCATCTCACTCGATTAGATTTGATGAAGCCGATAATATCGCTACCTCCGAGAAGTTGCTTTATTTCGTGGTTCATGCGAATCCAATATTCATTGTTCGCAACTTTAATAGGACCAAAAATTGAACGGATGACCTTTCTTTCGAAGGTAGATAATAATCTACAGTCATTAGAGGTCATGGTCCAGCTCTCGCTTCCGAAAGTCAGCACAGGTCTTATAAGTGATTTATAAAGTGCGAGCTTGCACGACTTCTTGGTCCCAAATACAGACGATGAGATCGTATAGACTTGTTGCAAGTGTAGCGCCTCCGAGTTTAATCAATTCTGCGGGGATTCCATCGAGACCGGGTGCCTTACCGTTTTTCAATCGACTAATAGCTGCGTCTACTTCCTCCACTGTGGGATATTCGACAAAGACCTCATCACCTGGCGGAGCCGTTGCTCTAATGGGGATCACTTCGTCATTCCGGTTTAGCAGACTGTGAAAGTAGGTTTGCCATACTGAGAGAACATCAGCCACGTTTGTTCTCAATTCTCCGTTCCCTTCTTTTATGGCTGTACTTCTTGGGTGGAAGTCTTTAGTGAGATTCCTGGCATTAGCAAAACAGTCCCTTGAATTTCCTACTTCCGCTTGGAAGCTGATGTTTTCAATGCATGACCTCATATGATCGCGTTTCTTTTGTCGAAGGAATTTAATCGTGGCTTTCCTTGCGCTACCTACGCGCTGCCTGAGTGCTTAACCATTTTTCACGAAGCTTTCGTTTATTTTCGACGACCAGGCGGCATTGATCATCGAACCAATCATTGCGGGATCTCGGCGGTCTTCTGCCGATAGTGTTAATTATTAATTATTTCCTGCCAATCTAATTAGATTTTTCAATTCGAATTACAATTAGTAAACAATTTCCATATTTCAGAACATCACTTGGACAAATGAAATAATCCCACCTAGACCAAACAAGTTGAAATTATTCATTCGACAACGTACTCGTAATCAGCAGTAAAAGGATGAAATTTCCATACATATCAAACTTTCGTTACATAAATTCAATCATCTGTTCAACCGCTAGAAAATATTAAAAATTTAAGATTTATTTAATTTGGCCGTATTCCTGTTCATATTTAAATCTTTAAAAAGAGCTAGCTGCATTTTTAATATTATTAATGTATGTATATAACACATATTATAATTTGTATGTATTATATTAATATATACGCTTAATTTTTTCAAACTCAACCCTAAAATGACCCCTAAACATGATCCGATCCGTTTAAATTTTTCAGGGTAGGTCGACATAAATATAGAGGTGTGCCTTTGCTAGAAAAATCGGAAAAATTCCACCCGGAAGTACCTGAAACGGGTACCTCAGGTGTTTTCAGCAAAATTTTGTCACGACACCAGAATGCCATGACAAAATATTTTTATATTGAATCTATGATCATGCGCATTACACCGTGACAATTACAAAATTTATTAAAATTGCCGATGTTTTTGTGATGACACACTGTGATGACAAAATGAGTAGAAAATTTGTAATTGAATCTCAATTAAACAAAACAGAGAACATAAAATGATTTTACATACATTTTGGTGTTAATAGTTGTGAGTGTAAAAATACAATTTTGTCATGACACTCTATCTATTTCAGATTTAAAAATTAACCGCGTATATGAATTTACTTTATTTTTGTTAAAAGTGCATCAAATTTACATTTTAAAAAAAATTTACATTTTAATTATTTCCTAACCAAAAATTCAATAAAATGTATTCACGTGACTGATTATTCAGTCACAGGTCAGCTTCTATCTATCTTCTATTATATTAACACTCTTAATTTTTTCAAACTAAACCCTAAAATGACCCCTAAACATGATCCGATCCGTTAGATTTTTTCAGGGTAGTTCGCCATAAATATTGCGCTGTGCGTGGGCTAGAAAAATCGGAAAAAATCCACCGGAAAGTACCCGAAATGGGTACCTCAGGTGGTTTCAGAAAATGTCCAAGTTTTTGTGCGCGTGAAATCTTGCAACATTTGAGAATTTTATGGGACGACAAAAAAGCAAATATTTTTGTTCAAATTAGTGGCGCGCGATTCAAATTCAAAGTTGTAAAACAGTTGGTACGCGATTCAGATTCGAAGTTGCAACACAGTCGGCGCGCGAATCAATTTCAAAGTTGCTTAATGGTTGACGCGCGATATAAATTCAAAATCAATCAAGGAGCAGAGCTCACAATCATAGACGGGTCGTGGGTGTTCCATTAGCTGGGAAAATCATCCTCATGTGTGGAACTGGAGGCGGGACGCGCGCGAACTTGCGAATCGACCATCAAGTTGAACCCGCTTTGGAAATTGGTAAATAAGTTCACACTCACCAAGGACATGCGCGTCGATGAAGGTGAGGACTAGTTTGCGCAATATTTGCTTTCTGTTGGAAACGGCAATGCTCGAACTGACTCGATCACACTTCCGGCAGACTTCCTCAAAGTGTGATCGATTTCATGTATGGTGACATCAACACAACACCAGCCGAGTGAACCATCGAGGAGCGCACGATCCTTGCACCCAAGAATGATGATTGCGCACTAACTAATTAGCAGGTGCTTGACCTCCTGCCCGACGAACAAGAAGTCAAACATAGTGCTGATAAACTTGAGAGTGACGACATGCATGAGGAACTCCGCCTACCCGTCGATTTTCTCAACAAGGTTGAAGGGTCCGGATTGCCGCGCCATGCCATCCCGCTAAAGGTAAACGCGATCGTTCGTTTGATGACGAATCTAAACATCTAAAAATAAACCGCTACATTCTGGAATGTGAGGTGCTGACTGGCTTCTCAAAAGGCGAGCGCGTTTTCATCCCACGCATTAAGCTCTCACCCTCGGAAGGCATCTTCTCATTTAAAATGTCTCGCCTTCAATTTCCGGTTCAGCTCGCGTTCGCCATAACCATCAACAAGAGTCAGGGTTAAAGCTTGAAGAAGGTAGGAGTGTACTTGCCGGCCCCCGTATTTAGGCATGATCAGATGTATGTGGTTTTTTCACGATGCCGCTCATTTGACGGACTCAAGGTGTTTATCGTTGAGACAAGCGATCAATCAGCTGATCGGGATGGGCGCATCACAACAAAGAATGTATTTTTTGAAGAGATTCTGTACATGTAAATTGTAATATATTTTACTATTTTATTATCTACCTTCTACTACTATTTTATTATCCTTTTGTACATTTCTTATGAAATATTTAGATTAAAGTTTGCCTCAGCAATTGTGTGCTTTTCCCTTTAAGATTTTAATATTTAGTTTGGATGCGTAAGTGATCGTGTGATCCGGAACGCGCGCTTCCTGTTTGAGATATGAATATTTGACTTGACACGTAAGTCATACTGTATATTTGAGCGCGTGCTTGCCGTTTAAGATTTAAAAATTAACCGCGTATATGAATTTACTTTATTTTTGATAAAAGTGGATCAAATTTACATCTTAAAAAATCTTCTTAATCATTTCTTAATTAGAAATTCAATAAAATATATTCACGTGATTGATTATTCAGTCACAGGTCAGCTAGTATTATATTAATAATCATATATATATATATATATATATATATATATATATATATATATATATATATATATATATATATATATATATATATATATATATATATATATATATATATATATATATATATATATATATATATATATATATATATATATATATATATATATATATATATATTACATATCATTAGAATATTTTGCAGTCAAAACTACACGATCAATGTAGATAAAGAACCAAATAGGAATTATTTCGTTTCCCTGTTCATAATATTTAAAGGGCGAGGAAAAATAATTTTATAGAAACAACAATACATTTTATGTATTCTACCTTTACGTCATTTTCAAAAGAAAAAAAATATTTGGATGTGTGTACGTACTAAATAAAAGTATTTACATACTATATATTATATCACACATTCATAGGACAAACTAAAAAATTATTTTCTGATCTCTAAAAAGCAAAAATATTTTTTTTTATATACATATGTATTTGTTCGTCCTTCAATTCTCCTTTCTATATTTCTGCTAAACAACTAACAAAACCATACATTTCTCTATTTCGTTGCGTCACATCGTCGACACATGTTTTAGTAATAAAATAAAAACAAATGGACCGATCTTCAATCTTAGAGTAAAATACTGAAGAGCAGCAACTATTTTTTTCCCATATAAAAATTAATATAATATTTACTATCTCTTTTGAGTCACGTGGGAACAGGATGGTTATATAAAAAAATGCATATGGCTTACTCATCTCGCTATTAGGCACCCCAAATCATCTGTTTATTTATGTGCGCAGCGATAACGTATGTTGACGACTTAATTTTGTGGTTATAAAATTATTAATTAAAATTCATTGAAATAATCAAAAAATTATAAAATAATTAGTGGTTTATGTAATAGTGCGTGGTAGTGCATCATTTAATAATTAAAATTATAAACAATTTTAAATAAAATGAAGTGTCTAGTGAAATATTGCAAAAATACGCCTAAAAAATTTCAAAAAGGCATATCGTACCATCAGTAAGTTTATTATGTGTTTATATAAAATAAAATGTAAATTATGTTAAGAAGAAAGTGATTTGTGGTAAATTTATTCGTAATTTAAGTTATAAATCAGATAAAATTAAGTACACAATTTTGGTTGTTGGCGTGGGGTGCCTATATTGGTTTCTTGTTTTTGTAATCCCGTTGATTTAGATGCTTTCTCTTTTACCCTCCGAATTTGACTCACTTGACAGCTGCAAACATTCACTCTTCAGTATTTACCTTTATGTCTTCAATTGTACGTGAACAACAACAACTCAAGACGTTCTTTATTCTGGTTCAGAAAATAGACACGCGTGCTGGTGTCAATGAAGAGATTTCTTCTACATAAGCTATCTATCTCTCTTTTATTTATGCCATAGTATGAATAGCATTTTCAGTTCAACTGTTCGTGGTTCCATCTATTGTGAATAAAACTGATTTTTTGGAGTAGTTCATCTATTATCACGTAGAGGTAGCTATATGTGACAGCTCAGCTGTTTTGTAGTTGTGTACTCATTTTAGAGTTCATTAAATAACAAGTATCAAATTCTAATTTTTTATATTATTTATAACTTATAATAAATTAACTTATTCTACATAGATTTTTTTTACTATCTAGAATAAACACATTATTAAAAATGTGTAATTTTTAAACAAATCTTTTTTAATTAATACCATCTGTAAATTACACGAACATTTTCGAAAATGTTTAGAAGAAACAGTTTAAAACTCAAAATCAACGAGAATTTGGTGAAATTTCTAAATAGCGGGAATAAGGTTTGGATTTCATCAGCTTCATTATCAAAATATAAAAAACAATCAACGGAATCTGCTGCTCAGAATTGTTTGGAAACTGTTAAGTAAATTTGATACTCTAAATTGTGGTATGTATCTTATTATTAATCGTGTTCGAATTTATTCCAGGAAGTACGATTACGAGAATTTTCTGTCGACTCTTTTATTGAATGGTAAGCAAAGACGAGGGTGTTTTGCATTGCGCGCCTTTAATGTTGAGATATCCCGAATTTCAAGTGTTGTCTCTGATGATAAAATCGGTTTAATGCGGCTTAAATTTTGGCAGCAAGCTATCGATGATATGTATGATAAAAACGTTACAAATGTGCCAGAACATCCGGTTTTATTAGAACTAAATAGCGCGGTAAAAAATAACAAATTATCGAAAAGATATTTCCAGCGATTGATCACATCGAGAAATCGAAACAGTAGTCAACCATTTGTATCGATGAGCGAATTGGAGGATTATTGTGAAAATAGTACATCGAGTATATATTACTTACTACTTGAAACCTTCAATACTAAAAATATGCATGTCGATCACGCCGCATCTCATTTAGGTAAAGCACAAGGAATTGTAAATTTATTACGATCGATTATATATTTAAATCGATCTAAGGCGATACCAATTCCTCAAGAAATTTTGATTAAACACGGAACTAGTCATGAGAGAATACTTAGAAATAAATTTAATGATAAAGGAGTGGAGGAGTGTGTATTTGATGTTTCTACGATTGCATATCAGCATCTAGAAAAAGTAATAGTTAAATTCTCTACATAATATGAATATACTAATTCTATTTATTCTAGGCCAGGAATTTATCAAAAAACGTCCCAAATGAATGCAAAATTCTATTTTTACCAGCGGTCGCAGTTGCCCGTTACTTAGAACGGTTACGAAAATCAAACTTTCATTTATCCAATCAGAAGCTACAAAGTAGAGATACAATGCTACCATTGGTTTATTATATAAATAAAATTAAAAGAAGCTACTAGGTAATACGGCCGAAAACAGCTGGTTTTGAAATAACTAATATAACGAACATAACGAAGGATATTTGAAATTAACATTGGTCTATTGTTTGTCATGGATTCTTCTATGTTCCATTTTAGTTTGCCGTTAGTTTTGTGAATGCTATTTATTAAACTACATATTTAGAAAACTGTACATGAATTTTTGAGAATAAATTGTATGTTAAAAGAAGAAGTTGGGTGCCAAATAATTTATATGAGTGAAATCAATAATTAATTATTTGAATTTTTGACTTATTCGCGATTTGCAACAAAGTAGCTGACATCTGGTGAACAAAATGTAAATCGTAGTTTGCTATGAAACAAGGGGGATTAAAACTGTCATAACAATGAATTTGACAATTCTCGTCCCCCTTGTAGACGTAGAAACCAACGCTATCTACATTCGATGAAAATCGCCAATAGATGGCAAATGTGTAAGAATCACAATAATCAGTTTCGAACGGCTCACATTTCAATATTGTCTATATATATATATATATATATATATATATATATATATATATATATATATATATATATATATATATATATATATATATATATATATATATATATATATATATATATATATACAAATTGTATTCAACACACAAATTTCATCACAAATTATAAAAACTTTTCAAACAATTCTGAAAGACAAACAACCAGAAAAAAAGCTTTAAGTTTGTGGATGATATAGAAATAAAAGACAGACATAAATAGAGTTTTATATACGAATGCGCATCCCGTTCTAACTATCCACGCATGAAATAGACCATTTCCAAAAAATTTGACAGCTGAAGCTGTATGGCAAACAAGAAAAACTAAAATATATTTGTAATTTTTAAAGTTTATGACACAACTATTAAAGTTTAATGTTTAAAACATAACCACAAACAATTTTACTGTTAAATTTTAATGCCATTATGAGAATTTATGAATAAAACACAAAAATACAATTTTATTTTAATGGTTTGCCATACACATTCAACTGTCATAATGTTATTTTGACGTTTGACGAAAATGGTCTATAAGATAATTTATCACAATAAATAAAATTATAATAATTTTATTACAAATCACTTTCTTCTTAACATAATTTACATTTTATTTCACAAAAACACTTGGTAAACTTACTGATCGTTCTATAATTGTTTAGGTGTGTTTTGGCAACTGTCCCAGAAAATTTGAAAACTTAATAAAATTAAGTGTCATTTTATTAAGTTTTCAAATTTTCTTACTAAATGATGCACTACTACACTATGCACTAACCATTTTATTAACATATTTAATTAATAATTCCAAGATTTTTTAAAAGTGCAAAATTAATTAGTCATTTCTTACAAAAACAAAAACTGGTTTGGTTGGTGGTTTCTTTGACATATGAGACCTCCATATGCATTTTTATATAACCATCCTGCTCTGACTTGTGACACATGAAATAGCAACTTTTATATGGGGAAAAACTACATCATGCACGATTTACATGTTCCAATTTTTTTTCCAGTAAAAAATGAAAGGTTAAGTATATTACGATTTTCATTTGCAAGAGGAGCACGAAACAAATTCCAGTAAAATTGGATTTTTTTCTTTTTAATTTGAGCAAATGTTGGCATAAAACTGGGAATGTTGCCATAAAATATAGTTTCTACGAGTATTTTTATAGCAGTAAAATAAAAGTTTCAAATAAACATCAAGCAGCCATAAACATCATTCAAACAAAACGAGCAAACATGAACGGTAATTAATATTTTATTTTTACTTGCAATTCGATGTTGTTCGTTATCTATTTTAAACGCAAGCTGTTCGAACTGTCAAAATTTATGGGACATACAAAACAATTATAGCATTGCCTTATTTGTTTATATTGCTGACTCTTTTTAACTAGTAACTTTTTTTTATATGCTGCACGCACTCTATTTTTCAGTAAAAAATTAGTTGGGAAAAAAAATTGGAACATGTAAATCGTGCATCATTCTGTTGACGATTGTAAAAGTTGGAAAAGCGCCGCTGGTGCATTAGATTGAAACTAACTTATCTGGGTTTACACCAGAGCTACTTTAATAGTATAATCAATACCAATACAATAACAGGCCATTTCTTGTTAAAATCTTGTTGGTATATGTAAATCCAAAAAGAAATGAGAATTCCATACAAACCGAAAAAAAATTACATGGCTACAAAAAAACAATTTCATTATTTGTAATAAATAATTTGTATCGTTCAAGTTAAATTGAATAATACATTGCAAGAAATAAATAATGATATTTTGTTATTGAATTATTTAAAACAAAAATTGTTTTCAGAAAATTTTTCATTCAGTAATATTTCAATTAAACTAGCAACTGATATTTACACCGTAACAACAAATAAAATAAAAACAAAAATACACGAGATTTTTTACTGCCGCTCTTACATGCTTTTTTACTTTTTTAGTAAACCAAAATATGTTGAAAGGGATGGGTGTACGTCTTTGCGTATGACAATAAAATATTTTGTTTTTATTTTTGTTCAAATAAAACTTGATTTTTAAGTAATGTGGTGTAATAAACCAAAATACATTTTAATAAATCAATACTAATGATAAGCCCAAATGCGTGATTTAGTTGGTTGTACATAATAACTAAAAAAAAAATCCAATTTGATCGACAATTGGATTTTTTTTTGTGGGCTTGTGTAAAATTTACAGTAAAGAATTAAAATTACGATACCGATATTGAAACGAGAAGGTAAAATATCACACATAATAATTTTGTGTATTATGTGTACTGTGGTAAAATCATTCTATGTTTTACACTACATAGCAGGTTACAAAAATAATATACAAAACACAAACGAATATAAATAAAATTTTATACCCTTTAATCTAAAATTCATTACACAAATAAAATGTGTGAAATTAAGTTCATTATTTTCTTCGGTACTGTATGTCGTGAAACAAAACCATAACAAATAATACAAGAGAGCCAAGAGAAATTAAAAATCTTATACGCGCACGTGTCATTGAAAAATTGTGTTGTTACTTTTATCAGTAAGTTGCTAAATGAAAAGTTACTCAATAGGGAAATATTTTTATTGGACATGTTTCTCAAAATATCAATATTTATCGTGATCTTTCAGATAAATTATGTTTGTAGATAATAAAGCAGATTTATTGGGACAAATGAAGAATTTTTTTTGTCCCATGTAATTTTTTACTTACTCGTATGGCACCCGCTTTTTTGTTTGGATTTACGATACAAGTTCATGGAATTTTTTTATTTAGAAAAATGGCCTATTATGTAGTGGTATTGGTATAATACTTTTTTGCTAATAAAGTTTACCCGGCCAGTTTACACCACAAGCGGTGTAAACCCATACTATAATACTACTATATTACTTTTTTTGTTGACAAATATATTTTTTTTTTATTTAATATCACAAATGGAAATGTATATTCAAACAAGAAATGTCTTTACTTGAAAAAAAAAAATAAACAAAATTAAAGTATTATAATATTAGAGTGTTTAAACCACGACTATAATACCAATATTTTTTTGATAGCTATTATACTTTAATAGCAAAACAGTACGCGATAAAGTATTAAAGTATTTTAGTTTGAGTTTACACCAAAATACTTTTTTGCTACATACTTTTATTCTACCTGGTGTAAACGGAATATTAACTACAAAAAAATGACAGGTGTGATCGACATGCCACAAAATCAAGGAAACATATAGTTTCATGTTTTTTATATATACCACATAAGCATACATAAGCCACAAAATCACTAATTACACAAAACCTATATTATTTTTAATTAATATTCTTAAACAAAATTAAACCAAGCAAATCTAGCACAGTAAAAAGATGAATTATTGCGAATGTTGCTGATTGTTTATTGTCTTCATGTATGTGGCATAAATCTGTGTTGTAGAATTTATGGGGCTTATTAGCAATTGCCGTGCTTGGAATAAATTATGATAAACACTTATAATCCCCAATTTTATGTATAATTTAAAACACAACAATTAAATTAATTATATATACTTGTTTATTAAATTTTAAATTAAACACACGTTTTAATTTCTTGAGTAATACAGGATCCTTATCCGTTAGCTGGTTTTTTTGTTAGCTCCGCGGTTTACGGTTATATATATGTTGCTTGCTGAATTGCACTTTTAATTCTGGTATATAGAAAAAAAAACAAGAATTATTTATTTGAAAACAATGAATGTTTTAAACGAATTAAGGATGAAACACACCAAGCAGCAGCAGCGAGCAGCGAATTTAAATATGCGCTTTTTCGTTTATCTAATGATGCAAAATCATAGTTTGAGTACAAATATAGATATTTCCATTAAAAGAAATCTAATAATCTGTAGTTTTAATAGAAAAATTTAAATTTAAAAAAAATATATTGAATGAAGTTGCATCTGTCGCGGCATCAATAGGTTCCACACTCGACAGCTAAAAAAAATTGCTCTTCACTGCTAGACATAACCTCAATAAAAGTGAAACGATTCGAGTTTGAATTTTTGTTGTGAACCGCGGTTTGATAAAAAAAAATCGAAAAACTCATAATTTAATTTTAAATCACGAAATAATGGACCCGGATGAAAATGAATGTGAAAATGAATACTCAAATATAGAATATTTGTATGATTCCGACGAAAATGATGATAATATAGATTTTGAGGATAAACTAATTTTATTAATACAACCAAAATTAATTATTTATGATTTAAAACAGAATGATTATCATAACAAACAAAAAAAAGACAAGGAATGGTCGGAAATAGCCAAAGGCTGTGGAAAAACTGGTAAGTTTATTAGATATAATATATAATTTGAATAGTAAACTAAATGTTTTTTAATTTTTTTAGTGGATGAATGTAAGTTTCGTTGGAAAACGTTGCGCGATACTTTCATGAGGAAAAGACGAAAAACTATAAGTTCTGGTTCCGCAAACACAAATAAAAAACCATGGCGTTGTTTCGAACCCCTACAATTTTTAATACCCACTCTTACCGAGGCTAAGTACTTCGTGTTAAATACTATTTCTAATTGTTTGCTTTTCTATTATTATAATTTTTCATTTTAGATCAACCAGTAATTACCATATGATCGATAATCAAAGGTCAGTAGAATCGGACAGCGATGACCTTGTGTTAAATTCACGAAAGCGTGTGAACTCATCCAATACAGGCACAAATTCTAATCTATCAAAAAGAGGCAGATTCGATATGGAAGAGGATATAATTTTAAATTTATTGGAAAACGAAGAAGAGGGTAGCAACACGAAATTTCTATTAAGTTTGGTTGAACCGCTAAACCGCCTAACACCACAATAAAACAATTTGGCAAGAATACGCTTCCAACAAACATTGTATGACCTAGAGTTTGGTAATGGAAAATGTTTTTGTTGATGTTAAAGTTTTTATTTTATGTTAAATGAATAAATATATATAATTTTAGTAAGTTATCTTAGTTTTAATTTATTATATGTGGTCATCTTGGTAATCCAATTTCCCTTCCTTTGTGAACCAGGTTGCTACTGCATCTCCAATAGCTATGGCCTGTTTAGGGTTATGAGAAGATCCTTCATTTGGTGATAATATTACATTACGCTCGGGAAGTTTCTGTTGATCTCGTATAATGTTGTGCAGGATGGTACATGTTTTTACAATGGTGTAGTGGCTACTTTTGGCTGAAGAATCATTCTCGATAGCAACAATCGAAAAGTTTGTGCTAAAATACCAAAAGCGTTTTCGATGGTACGTCGTGCGCGCGATAACCTAAAGAATTCAAAAAATTAGTAATGGCTAATTACTTGCACAAACTTTATTTACCTATAGTTAAAAATTTTTTATTTTTCCGTTAATTGTTTTCCTCCATACGGTCTTAACAAATTTGAGCGAAGCGGAAATGCTTCATCAGCTACAAGTGCGAGAGGAGTGCTTACAGTTGTGACTGGTAAATGCCGATCAGGAGGAAGTTGCAATGCGGGATCTTTATTGAGCCAAGCTTTCCCAAAAGCACTAGAAGAAAAAATGCCTCCATCACTAGATGAGCCATATGCACCAATATCGACCATAGTAAATTTATACTGAGCATCGCAAACCGCCATTAAAACTATACTGAACGTTTTTCTATAATTATGAAACTTTGAACCAGTGTTTCGTGGTTTAAACAAATAAATGTGTTTGCCATCAAGCGCACCAGCACAATTTGGCATTTGCCACAATCGATGGAAGTCCGTTCTAATTTTGATCCATTCCTCAGTTGTTTCGGTGGCGGAAAAATTGGCTCTAGTTTTACGTTAATTACCTTACAAGTTTCCTTGATAATATTACGCACTGTGGTGGCACCCAGGCGAAAATTAATAGCCAATTTTCTAAATGATCCTCCATGTGCCAAAAATCTGAAATTATACATGAAATTATATATTATTAATCGTCAAATTACCAGAGTTCGTCAAGTTACAAAGTCTTACATTAAAGTTACACATAATTTTTCTTTTGGGGAAATACTTTGGCGATAATTTGTCCCGACACCCTGAAGATTAGTCTTCACCAAATTCAAAATTAAATTAAACACCTGAGGAGTCATACGAAATAGTTTATGAAATCTGAAATGTATAATACATATTTAGTTTACGACTAAGGATATTTTCGAGTTTCAAATAATAACTACCTGTCTGGAAATTTTTCGATTTTTTTACAAACAATATTATAATATCCTGTATTATCTCGTTCGATATTAAATGGATGGATCCAAAATTTCCTGTTATTTGTTTTGTATTTATATAAACATAAAAATGTCAAGAATATTAATTTACGGCGCTTGGTTACCATTATTGTTTAGTTGGTAAAAAAACGGACTTGACACAATTCAAATTTTTTGTTAAAACAAAAATAAAAAAAACTGCTGTGTTGCTTGGTGTGCGCGCTTATATGCAGCCGGTAGTGTGGATTGTTTGGAATGTGTCGCGCTGCTCTTGGTGTGTTTCATCCTTTACTGTGATCAGCATGTCGCTGGCAATTCGTTTGTGGAACGCATTGCAAGGTATTTTCCTAAAAACAGAAAATAATCTGCAATGCTATGCACGGTGTTCCTGAGTTTGCAGGAACTGACCTTTGCAAATTAAAAGGGCGTAAGTCGACTGCCCTAATCAACTTTTTCATACTTTCCGTCTTATTTATTATTAATACAAATACATATCTAAATTTTAATTCACTTGAAAAACAATGAAGCAGTCTAAATATATTAAAAATTGTAATAATTTTATATTAATAATACTATTAAATAAATAATTTATAATTTATTGTAAATGAAACAGAAAGTATGAAAAGTTGATTAGGACATCCTTTTAATTCTAGAACACAGAAATGTCAAAGTTTGTAGTTATCATAGTTCAAAATAATTCCACTAGGTGGAATCCATGATGCTCCAATCGTCAATAAATTGGAAAAATTCGCGCGTTGGATATTTTTTGAGTTACCGAATCCACTGGAATCCATTGGAATTAAATCGTATTCTATATGAAGAAAATGATTGAGGTGAACGAAGGGGATTCCATCACTGGGAATTTTTATGCCAGGGAAATATTAAGGATGTTCGGTCACTTGCAACTATTGAAATGTTGGGGTACGTTCTAAAATATAGTTTAAATTAAAAAATTATTTATTTGGTGCATTAAAATCAGAAATGTTTAAAAAATTTTATTTAGTCGTAACGTGTAATTATAGTTTTGTATTTATTTATTAACAATTCTAAAATTGTAAATATTTCTATTTGGAACCTAAGGGAATCCAAGATTTGGTAGAATTCGTTGTGATGTGGGATTAGGTAATGGTAGGATAGGTGGTGTATTATGGATATTTTTATTCCCCACTAGATTTGCTAGTTGGGGATTACCGTTCGGAGTAGGAGGTGTCGAGCTAGATGAGAGTTGGGATCTTGGTGAATGTATTGGTCTTTTAATCACCGCCTAGTTAGCGCCACTTCCCACGCGAGCGAAAGGTGATATTTGTTTATACGGGAAAAAGCCTCATTCCATTTTATTATTTATTTCATCGCTTATTACATTAATTGTAAACTAATCGAACATTTTACATAATATCCAGTAGAATTATAATCATCTATGAACTTTTTATTACATTAAAACTAATTTTTTGAAAAGTCGATCACCTCTCGCTCTACTTCCAAAATATTCCGTCAGATGTCAGCCACTTTGCGTTAAAATGAGAATATTGAGTAAGTTTACATCGTCATATTTGGTCCAGGACTATACACTATATCTGACCTAAACAACTGATGTAAACGCTAGTTACCCAAATTAGGTTAGGTAACATTTTTGTGTGGACCGACCCAAATTAGGTCGATCAAAATGTGATGTAAACGACACCAACGTAAAGGGTTTTCACATCTTGAAATAGATGTCGGTAATGGCGTTGTTTTTAACTAAACATATCAGTATAACCCTTTAGTGATTTACTAACACAATTGTGCGGGTAGGGCAAAAGTACCATGTCAAAAATTTAGTTTTGTATGTTTTTTGAACCAACTTACACATTTGTGCATTTCTTTTTAACTTATTTTCGCTTGAAAAAAAAACACTATATCTATACACACAATTGTGTTGGTTTTACTTCAAATACATACTATGGTTTTTTACTCACACGTTTGTGTGGGTTGGATTAAAACTGAGCTAATTTTTTTGTTTTCTTGGTTGAAAAAGGGATAAAATTTAGTTTTACTGTTATTACATGAGTCGAATTTAAAAAATTTAAATGAATTATTTTAATTTCGAAAATGTTACTGGAATTATGGAAAGACATTTTCAATTTTCAACGAAGACACGGCACAACCATCAATAATTTTTGAATGATAACGGCTTTTGAGTGGTTGATTTTAAAAATTACATCGAGTGTCCAAGATTTCGATGCAAATAAATTGGCTGTAGTATTTGAATAATAATGAAATTTACCAATAGATTATTTATTTATTTTATTTTCGCTATAATTTTAAAACCAACGCAAATAAAAGAATGCTATTTACAAGAATAATTCTTAAATGGTTTTCATCACAATTTTAATAATTACAATATCACATACTAATTTTTCTCAAGAAGCAGTGTATATTTGTACAATTCGTTCAATTATATCTAAAAAAAACTTCAATTCAATTTAAAATGAGTTTTACAAAATTCTTTTAATCGAATGCACGCTTCTTTAATCATGTCTTCGGGCACGGTTAACACAATTCGCATATAATTAGGATAGTCAAAACATTTTCCAGGCAAACAGAAAACACTTTGCTCGCTTACAAGGCTTTGTACAAATTCTAATTCATTGGAAAAATCTGGGAAATTATCAATATCAATTGAAATCATCATGTACATCGCTCCATCGGGCATCACTGGTTTTAATCCCGGAATATCTTTTATATATTCATATGATAGTTTTGCATGTTGATATAGAATTTCAGATAGATTATCATAAAACGATTGTGGAGTGTTCTTTAATATAGCTGGTATGGCACCTTGAATTAATGTGTTGCTCCCCATTATTCTGCTGGTTAAGTTTGCAAGACCCTATTAATTAAATTAAAAATTCAATGTATTGGAAAATATTATTTAAAGATTTAATTTTTTTTTATTATTGCATGAAAATTATGTCCATACCCTTCTGATATCTTTAAATAAGTCGTTTCTATCATGTACGACAATCCAACCTTGTCTCCAGCCGGGTACTAAAAATCTTTTCGTTAACCCTCCACATGATAATATTGGTACATTTTTAGAAAGTGAACTAATCGGATAATACATTTTACCAGGAAAAACTAAGTGTTCATAAATCTATAATAAAGCATTAAATTATTTTTATTTAAAATAAATTTTTAAAACGTTTTATAATTATACCTCATCAGCAATTATTGGAATACAATTACGTTCGGCCACGTCTAATATATCAAGCAAGTGTTCTTTGGAAAACACACTTCCGCAAGGATTACTTGGATTGGTTATAATGATAGCGGCCGTATTTTCATCAATTGAAAGTTCCAAAGATCGTAGATCTACGTTCCAATTATTTTCCGGTATTAAGTTATAATATCGCATCTCAACACCCAAACCTTCAGCTAACGTACGATAAATTGAAAAACCAGGACGTGGTATCAGTATATTTTGACCTGCTGCTGCTAAAACCGTTATGCATAAATCAATTGAACTTGAACATCCACTGCATAAAATAATATCATTTGCTTCGACTTTTCCTTGGTACGGTGATACATATTCTGCGACTGACTCCCTCGCTTCCAAATGACCAGCGCAATGAGCATAACCATTATATTTTCCTTCTAATAAAACATTTTGAACTGCTTCAATAACTTCTGGTGCCGGTTTCAAATTTCCAAATACGGTGGGATCGCCTGTAAATCAAATATAAAAGGTTTCAGGTCAGTATTATAATATACGCAATGTTAATTGTAGTCTACTATAGGTACATCTAATCTGTATTAAATGTGGGATTTTGTTGGTACCAGCAATTAATCTTATTTAGATAATGATATCGAAACATGTTGGCGATGCCGCCATCTTGGAGACTACAGATTAGGTAGCCCAATATTGCTCATAATATTTATTTATTTATTTATTCATTGGCATTACAAATTTGGTAAAGGAAAAGCACATATGAAAGCAATATAAATGAAGAGCAAATTTTTTCAAAAAACAAATCCACTCCATGCTAGTACCCTCCGTATTGAGCTCAAGCTCATTTGTTACAGAGGACACTGCAAGAAGTGAATACTTACAGACTACATACAAAAATAATACAAATGAAAAAATAAATACTATATACCTATAATAAATATTTTTATAGGCTTTTGAGCTATTTAATTTTTACTTAATGCAGAATTTAAAAAACATTTAATTTTGCAACAGAGCGCTAGTCATTAAAGAGTCGACTCAACTACGATATTTTAATATGATTGTGTACATCAACTCAATCAACTCAGTTTGAATAATACGGCAATCATAAATGGATTTCGATATGACCATCGTTTTATTTTGCCGTTTTCAGTTATTCCATCTTTCATTTATGGGCATACATACAGTATACATTAGTGTACAGTATACATTAGTGTCGTTTGATAAAATCTAAGCATTTCATTTTTTTCGTTGAATTTTTGGTTAATTTTGGTTTCGATTGTGAATATTATTGATTAAAAACGATTTGTTGTGTTGTGTATTAAAATTTAAAAATAAGTATTAATAAATAAACAATTAGTTCGTATTTTTGGACTAGTCGTGTAGTGAATAAAAACACATATACATTTGTATAGCGAAATTAAAAATGGAAAATTATTCAAATAATTTACCGGCTTCCTCTTTTTTGTATGATAATGCAAACGACAATGAAGCTGCGATTGTAGTTCGACATTAACGACTGCAGCTTGCCTTCTTTTTACAGCTGCCATAAAAAAAGAAAAACAGGAAGCAAGTCGAACGCAAAAGAAACGTTGTTGGGTAAATGATTATAGAAAAACAAGAAATCGAAATGGCAACATACAAAGTCTTATGAGAGCTTAAGCTAGGTTCAAAAGATTTCAAAAATTTTTTACGTATGGACGAGGAGTCCTTCAATTTCATTTTAACTGCGATTAGGCCTGATATTGAAAAAGTAGGTGAGAAGTAATCAGTCCACATGAAAGGTTTGTGTTTACATTATGGTTTTTGGCTACTGGAGAAAGCTTCATGGAGCTTGACTATAACTCCAAATTGTCAAAACCATTCCTATCGATTGCAATTTTAGAAGTTTGTGGAGCTATTTACAAACGATTAAAAAATCGATTTTTAAAGGTAATAAAATGAAAAGATTAAATTCAAATAATTAATTAATAAGCAATTTTTTCAGTTTACGAATAGTAAAGGAGAATAGTCAAAAATTGCCGATGATTATTTTACATGGTTACGTTAAATGGCAATTCCTCCATTACTTAGGTTCGCTCGATGCAAGCATATTGCTTTTAGGCCATCAAAAACAATTTCACCTCTGTTTTACAATTACAAAGGCTTCCACAGTATTCTTTTACTTAGTCTTGTGGAAGCCTACGCCAAATTTATTTTTATTGACGTAGGATGCAATGACCGTATAAGCGATGCTGGTGTTTTACAGAGATTGAGTTTTATGTATTATACATATTTATTTTACTTCAACAACCCGATAGGTATATACCACCAAAAAATTGCTAGGAAATTCAAGGATGCTGCAGCACCTGTTTATTGATGATAATGCCTTTTCATTATCAGAAAATATGAAGATCCCAGTTCCATTCAAGACCACCGACGATGCGAGAAAAAATTTTAATCGAAGATTATGTTGTGCTCGGCAAAATATTGAGAGGGCGTTTGGCATACTCAGCAATAGGTTTCAAATTTTACAAAAGCCTATAAGTCTGCACAAGATAAAGTTTTTTCTATTGTGCAATGTTGCTGTGTGCTACACAATTTTTTAATCACAAAAAGCCAGTGGTACAGGGAAGATTCTCAAACCCAACATTAAAACAACAAGGCGGAAATTCTAAATACCACGTCGCAGCAGGTGGCAGGTGAGCAACTAAATCAAGCAAGGTCTAAATCAGAACAAAGTGTCAGACTAGAATTGTCCGAATACTTCAATAACGAAGGGATGATTGAATTGCATACATAAAAATATATTGTTAGTATAAAAAAAACTTCGTTTTACTTATAAATGACATAGCTGTTCAAGTCGTTTATATCTGAAGTTTTTAATTAAAAATTTGTTGAAAGTTGATTTTGTGTACTTATTTTTATTTTCCAGATTGAAAATTAAGTACAGAAGCAACAGTTAGTGTGCTGGACTATATACCGTGATGCAATGAATAAATATGATAATGCGCAATAAAAAACCAACCTGTTTGTATTTAGTAACATTTTATTATACCATATATAACAACATCAATTTTTTTTATTTGTATTACAGTTTTATTAAAAATATGTTATAAAGTTATTGAAGATTATAATAATATCTTCAAAAACCTCATGTAATGCTATTTCAAGAATATTTGTTGGTTTACGGATGTTGGATTTGATTTTTTTAAATTTTTATTTCTTCTAATATTTCGGGTTTAATGGTGCTGTTGGGTTCAGGTGGTGATTGGTGGGAATGTTGTGAAGGGGATCTAGTTAGGAGAGGGTATTTTGGTGCTAAGGAAGTATTTAATAAATTTCTGGAGTTGAAGTTTGGTGTTTGAGGACGGAAATTTATGTATAGTGGTTTACTATTTAAAAATTGGAATGCACTGGTCTGGTTATGTGATTAGTGTGTGGGTATATAAGTGGAACTTCTGGATAGCGTAAAAGTGGATGATACTGGCCGCAAACAGGAATTTGTTATGTGAGAATAAGTTGGTGGTGATATGGTATTTGAAGAATTTCTGAAAGTGAAATTAGAGGTTTGAGGATCGGATGTTATTGGTTTAATCTTTCTGATTAGGAATGGACCAGACTGGTTATGTGTTAAAAGTGATGATGTTTCTAGGGAATTTTTCAATTAGGTAGAAGTGTAGGGTGCAGGCTGCAAATCAAAAGGAATTGAATCTTCTAGGTCTCTGGAGGAGTTGGTGATGAGATGAGGGGGGTATTTAAAGAAATTCTGGGAGTGAAACTGGATGTTCGAGAACGAGGTATGTTCTGAGGATATATAAAAGGTCGATTTACTGCAGGTGAGGGTAAATTTAAGGAAGCTTTGGATGAAGAAGAGGTTGTTAAGGAAGTTGGAGTCGGACTGGTAGGAGTTGTACTTGTTTGAGGTGATGATAGAGATGAGAAATAGTTTCCTCTTTTTAAAAACTTTCTCTCCACGATAATTGCCTTATTTACTAAAGTTATTATTTCTAGCGATAAGATTTCAAACGTTTCTTCTTTGAATCGTGGATTTTCTTTTCTTAAATTATTTTTAAAATAAAATATATTAACGTGGTACAAGAATTGAACAAAGTTTTACGGTTTAAACTTACTTTTTGTGGAGTAATTTAAGAATCTTCGAAATTTTCTTGACTTTCTCTTTTTATGAAGCAGTGGGATTCTGTTGATTCATTAATCCTATCTGGAAAGTAAAATAAAATACAATCAATATTCAATCAAATTTATATGAACAGTAATAATAAACTTACCTCTGCTAACTCGACATAGATTTGCTAGGTTCAGAGTCATATACATTTAATAATAATGACAGCTCCTCATAGCACCAAAGTTTTGGTTGGTACAACTCTTAGATTATACTATAGATAACGACGCAACAATACAAATTTCAATACATTACCAAAATTGAAGTACTAAAAATGTATGGGTAAGCGAGAGGTACATATGCATAAAATAGAGAAACACAGATGAGGTGAAAAATGGAAAATTTCCGTCATTTTAAATTGTTTTTTGTGTGACGTCAATTTGAATGAAAACTGTTTAGTTTAGAAAATATAATTGAATAAAAAAGTGCTCTATCTTATTACAATGACAAAGTGTAGTGTGTTCAAGTGTGAAAACACACAGTTATAAAAAAATGTAAATTTCTTTTCACAAGTAAGTTTTTTAATAGTGTTTACAAACTGTTTAATTGCCTTTTTCTGATTAACCTTTCAATTGATTTTCATATTATTACAAAAATTTATAGCATATATATGCATAATTAAACACATTCAGTGATAAAGGTGATTTATTTTAAATTTCATTCAAAACAATAAGTGAAAACATTCGGATTTAAAAACAAAAACGAAAAAAATTTGCTCTTCATTTTAGAAAATTACAGTAAAAAAAATCGTAAATTGTCATTGAAAATCGATTGGCTATTTAGTTGTATTAAATTTTGTGATTTATTTTCTTTTTTAATTCGTTTATTTTGGAAACACATGACCTGCTTTTCTGCTGGCAGCGCTGCCGGCAGAATTTCAAGTAAACTACACGAGCGTCTTTTTTGACTAGCTGAATTTTTCTTATTGCTTTTTTGTTTTATTTTATCTATAATATTTTCCTCTATTTTGATTGATAACTCAATGGTAATCAAAGACGTTAATAATATTATATAGACCGGTAATGACTGAAGTGAGTAAATTTCAAAGAAAAAAAGAGATAGTCAAAAAATAATCAGTACTGTATCAAGAATTTTTATTAACGAATATGAATGAAATTAGTTACTTGTACAACATTCAAGAATTTTACAATATTTAAACCATCATGAATATTTAAACCATCATGAATATTATACAAAATAGTAAATCGAATTTATACAATAAAATTATTTCGCAAAAGCTATTCAACTATTCCATATAATTCATAAAACCGAACTATTCACTGTTTAACAATTATCAATATAATTAATTAATCACATTTAACTATAATTATACATATTTTATTATTAAAATATTTAAAATACTTAAAAAATAAAATGCGCCATTTCCGTTTATTTCCACATGCATAGCTGAAAACGTTTTCGGTATGGGACTGGCGGAATATATTGTGCATAATTCATATCATCCACAACAAATAATTTTGTTTTCGATACATTTTATTTTAATAATGCACAAATTAGAAACACACAAATTTGATCACGAATTGTATTCAACACACAAATTCCATCACAAATTATATAAATTTTTCAAATAATTCTATTTTGAAATACAAACAACCAGAAACAAAAGCTTTATGTTGTGGATGATATAGAAATCAAAGACGGAGATATAAATATAATTTTATATACGCATCCCGTCCTAACTGTCCACGCATGAAATAGACGATTTTATATGGAGAAAAAGCACATTACCGGTCTCTGTATATAGTATTATGTCTATGATGGTAATGCGTCAAAATAAAAAAATAATAAAATAAAAATCGCATGAACATAGTAGTTAGTTACGATTGTTAGTTTGTTTTCTTCGACGTAGCGCAGCCTACTGCGAGGTACAAAAATTAGAAACAGAGACATGAGCCAGAATTCTGATCACAAAACAGAAAACATGTATTTCCCACCATATAAACGTGTTTATTCTAATTTCTCTGCTTTCAGAATTCTGTCCATTCTGTCCAATGTTTCCAGCATTAGTTTCAAGTATAGTAAAATAATATGATTTATTACAAATATTCAAAATCAATTATGAATTTTAGTAGTAAAAGTATATTTTTGATTATTAAAAAATCGATTTATAATTTACATATAATTATAATTTATTAATAAATCTATTAATTTTAATGATAAAGGATATTTTAATATGTTTTAAATACATATTTTAGTATAACATTTTATTTATTTTTTTGCTCCCGCCCTATTCACGCCGCCGCCATTACATGATGTTATGGAATTTATGATGTTGTTATCCCGCTTTCTTCTTTCTCTATTCCAAAAAAAAATCAAAACAATAACAAAAACATTACAAAATTGATACTTCAAAACAATACTGTCGGTGTTCTATCTATAGTATAATCTAAGGTACAACTCGTCAGTTCCCGAACCGCTTCTCTTCGAGTTTACCACTTTTTGTCTTTCTTTAACCACTTGGCTCCTTAGTGTTTTAATGTTTTTCAATATCTTCGATTGTTACGAATTGCTTAATCTCTTTTAATTCAATGAAAATTAAATTAAATTTTTCGCTCTTTACCGATTTATTTAGAAAATTGATATCTGCATTATTGTAGAGGCATGGATATTTTTTATATTCACGGACAGTGTTATTGCTTGTGCCGTGCTTGTGCCAAAATCTGAATTTTTCCTCTCTGAATTTTTAACATTTTCCATTTTAAAACAATAATTCTTTTATTTATTCAAATAATTTAAAATGTATTAAAAAACTGTAACTTTTGATCAAATTTATTTGTAGCAAAAAATTATGAAAACGCTTTAAAAAAATTTATTCTCATTTTTGCATGCCATTGAGGATGCACTTGAGAATAAGAAAATATGCTCCAGTATTTTCTTAGGTGTAGCTCAAGCTTTTGACAAAGTTTGGCACCAAGGGCTTGAATTTAAACTGCATCGAGACTTGCCTAAGCAATTTTATTAAACCCTACATAGCTGATCGACAATTTAGAGTCAAATTTGAAAATGAGTACTCTGAAATTAAAAGCATATCAGCAGGTATACCACGAGGTAGCGTACCGAGCAGTTTGAAAATATATTTCGAAAGCAACAAGCAAACTTCAAAATGCAGTTAACACGATGAGCAACTGGACTAAAAAATGGAACATCTTATTAAAGGAAGCGAAATTAGTACACGTGAACTTTACAAATCAAAATGTAAACTGTATTCCCGTGGTTCTCAACTCAAACCAAATTCCATATGCAAATACAGCTAAATATCTTGGCATGACCCTCGATGCTAAGCTAAGATGGAAATTTGATATTTCAGTATTATAGTAACGTACCCAGGATCGCCGTTATGGTTGGCCTTTACGCCTCTATCATTTATTTATTTATTATAACCAACATTACATGTCTGGTTACATTATTATTTACAGAAAAATATTAATTAAATTACATAATTAAAAGTTTACAAATTACCAATAATTCAAAAGAAGCGTCGACATTAATTCCTTAAATGCACTTCTAGACAGATTAAAGTCAAAAGCCGGCCGTATTTTATTAAAGGAAGATGATGAACGATAAACCGGCCCACATTTACCGTAGTTTTACCTACAAAACGGCAATTTAATTTGGAAATCTTTATCCGTATGTAGCACACGTAATGGAGTATATATATCAAGCACTCAATATTTCTGAACACTCGATTTTAGACAATAATAAATCTAGAATAAACATTGCGCTAATTTCAATTCTACGAATAAACAGCAGCTCCATATTTATTAATTTACATCTACCTCTCGATACGCTGGGAGTATGAAAGCGGAGACATTCGTATCTCTAGGCAACCTTCGTAGTGCGTATATTAAAAATTGCTTCTGAACCCTCTCTCTATGTGATCTGATTAGTTATTATAAAACGGATTCCATATGACAACACCATATTCCAACAATGAACGAACAAAAGAGACACATACAGTTTTAATCACGTAAGGATCATGAAAATCCCTAGAAAACGTTTTAACAAATCCAAACATAGAACTCGCTTTAGAAATGCAACCTTCAACATGTTTATGAAACGATAAATTCGAAGTATAGGTTATACCTAAATCTTTAAAAGTACCAACACTTTCAATAATACAACCATTAAAACAGTAAGCATAATTAGTGGATAAGAGTACGCGGGTGAAATTCATAGTTTTGCATTTGGAGATGTTTAGAATCAAATTATGCGATGTACACCAAGTATTAAAATTTATCAGGTTTGAAAATTTTTATATCGTCCACATAAATGAGCTGAATGTCGGAATAACTTAGACAGTTGACCACAATATTTACGAAAAGAATAAAGAGCATGGGACCCAAATGGCTGCCTTGAGGGACTTCTGAAGAAACATCAATCACTCTTGAAGTGAAATCGCCAATTTTAACAATTTGAGTTCTGGATTCCAGATAAGATCTAATCCAATCAACTGGCAAGTAGTTACAATCCAATGAATTGAGTTTTCGCAATAGCAAGTCATGATCGATCTTGTCAAAAGCCTTACAAAAATCAGTGTACACAACCTGCAACCATTTAAAAGAGCACTTGAAATACAATTAGTGAACAAAATTAAACAGTTAGAAACTGTTGACCTACCTGGAAAAAATCCATGTTGTTTGGAAGAAATGAATGTCTTAACATGAAAGAATAATTGATCTTTAACTAGTTTCTCAAAAAGCTTTGGTAAAACTGAAATAATAGAAATACCTCTATAGTTCTCCACCTCACTTTGAGATGCAACCTTCAGTGAGGGAAGCAACCTTCAGTGAGAGTTCTATTAAACAAAGCAGCGATATGGGGAGAGATTACCTCACCGATTAATTTTAGAAGAATAGGTGGAATAAAATCAAAACCGGCACTTTGGTTAATATCAAGATTACACAATTCGGATAAAATAGTATCCACTTCCAGACGAAACATTGAAAATTTGGATTTTCTTACAACATTACCCAAATTACTTTATTTATTTATTTTATTTATTTATCAATAATGACATTTTTTTTAATCTTATTATTATCTTGAATTAATTAAATAGAACATAATTATTATACTTATTACTAGCTAAATACTAATTCTATCTATAATAAATACACTCAATAGTCCCAAAAACTGATTGTATTGTAACTCTCGTAATTACCAAGATTTGATTTCGAACTATATACACTCTCAAAGAAATCAGCAAATAAATTACAAGTATCCTGTACATTATCACAGGAATGGTCATTCAAATACATCGTGGACGGGTAACTATTAGATTCACTTTTGTAATTAACAAAATGCCAAAAATGACTTGGCTTTGATTTAATTAATGATTCAATTTCCAGAATATAACTGGTGTAAAAAAATCGGTTTAAATATATATACTTCTTACGCAATACATCAACTAGTTGTAATTAAAAACATTAGGATGCAATTTATATTTCTTGAAAGCCTTGTCCTTTCTATTTGTTAGATTTATCAACCCACTATTATACATATTATATATTTATCAACCCACTATTATAAATCTATGAATTAACATTTTTTTCAACTAACTCACAACATTCAAACATAACTGAAATATTCAATGGAGAGTGGCAAATACCTCATGATCAAATGGTACAAAAGCCAGATCTAACACATTTTTACTATTATTCATAACACTGCTACATTGCTATAACCCCAAAGAACACATCAAAAAGAAAAAAAGAACGAATAGGAAACGACAATCTCCATAGGGACCTGAAGATGGAATACGTCACCGATGAAATAAAGAATTTGTGTAGTTTTTAATTTCGATCGAACAAATTCTAACTACGCACGTTGATTTATATGCTTTCTCTTTTATCTTCCGAATTTGACTCACTTGACAGCTGCTTATATTCATTCTATATAATCTAATTCTATGAACGTATAAAAAATAAAATATGCAAAATAACTAAAATTAATCCTAGTTCAAAATATATCTTTCAATTACGGAATGCAACGATTGGGTTAAAAAGAACCAAAATACATGTGCAACCTATCAAAAACGATGATGGATCCTGAGCTAAAAGTAACAATCGGAAAATCTCTCTATTTTTTGCACATTTGTCGAGACAAATGAAAATTTGCAAACTGTCGTAAACAAACTAGATGAGCTCAACATGTGACTTTATTGGAACTAAAAAATAAAATCAATAATAATTTAAGAATCAGAAAAGCTCCAGGTTGTGAATTAATTACTAGGCAAATTGTGAAAGTTATTCCCGAGAAAGACTTGCTTAAATTAGTTCAAAAAAGCTATCAACAAATGCATCGAGACCTGCCTAAGCAATTTTATCAAATTCTTAAATCCTACATTGCAGATCGCACTTTCGAGTCAAACTTGAAAACAAGTACTCCAAACTAAAGAGAATATCAGCAGGTGTACCACGAGGTAGCGTACTTGGACCAATTCTGTCCACCGTTTGTACGATAGATTTACCGAATATTCAAGGTACTACAGTAGCATCATTTTCAGACCATGAGTAACTGAAATGACGCATCTATTAAGTGAAGCCAAATGTAGTGTCAATGTAGTGACATGTCAATGTAGTGACATGTAGTATCAATTTTATAATAGGAAAGGAAATCCCATAAGATGGAAAGAGCATATCAAGATGAACAAAGAAGAGTTAAAGATCAAATATAGGAAATTGTACTGATTCATGGGCTGAAATTCTGAGCTCACAATACGTAACAAATTGCTTCTCTACAGGCAAATACTAAAACCAGTATGGACTTATAGACCCATCTATCCAACTTTGGTGTTGTGCCACGAAAACCAATGTACAAAGGATACAATGCTTCCAAAATAAAATGGTGCGAGAGATTTTAATGTGCGCGCTTCATGGTACATTAGGAACGATAACCTTCATAGCGACGGAAGAGGGAATACATCACCGATGAAATATAGAAACAAGCATGAAAACAACGTAATACATACATCGTATGTTGGATACCACCAATGGGTTGAGAAGACAATAACGGCAGAAACTGCTGGAGCTGGGCAGTTCTAGATGATCTTTGAATCAGTTGCAATATTAAATAAAAATAAATAAAATTATGAGTACAACATATAAAATATACTCTGTCAAAAAAGTAACGGAAATTGACCATTTAAAAAGCCCGCTTAAAAGGATTGTAACAATTTTGTCGCTAAGTTGGCACAACTGCCCTCTATCTTGACGTGAAGTTTGAGCGTGATCTGTCATTTATGTGTAGTTATATCGTACACAAAGGTTTAATCTATATAGATTTGATCTAGGACAATAAAGTTGCGCTATATTTTTTTGTTTGTTTATTATAGTGTAAACATGTTTATATATAATAAATAATACTAAATGTGGTTATTAATTTGTTTAACACATATTAATTTACACAAAAAACATTTGAAACCGGCAAGAAAAAGATCATAAATAACAAATTATAAAAATGGCGCACATTGGTGTCTTGTTACTTGTCAATAATTGACAATAATATTTGGTGGTGGTAGTGTAGATCAAATCGAAAGAAGATCAAATCTTTCAAAAAATATAGATTTGAGATTGATCTATCATCTAGCATTTTTGTGTCGCATAGAACGTAAAATATTGATTAAGATCAAATCTTTTTGTACGATGGAACTCCACCTAAGTTTGTTGTTGCATTCTTCTCTATTTTGTCAGTTCATCTCATGTGTGTTTCCCGATTTTTATAATGAATAAAACTATCGAACAAAGAATTTGTCTCATATTTTATATTGCAAATAGAATTTCATGTGCCGAATCGCTGAAAATTTTACAGAAGGCTTACGGTGAATAGAATCAAAAACACGTCCACATGAGTGGTAAAATGATTAATGTAGTAACAAAATTATAGGCTCCTAACTATAAACTTATACACTCCAGATTGTAGTATAGTTCTTTCAATCTGTCATTGCTGATAGATCAAAGAATAGTGGTCTGAATCTGGCCCAGGAGAATCACTGGCAATTGCTTTTAGTAAATGAGTCACAGTTTGAAAACTTGTTTAATTTTTGAATTAATTTAATTTTTGAATTTTTGAACTCTACTATGCCTGAATCCCTTGCTAAATCAGTTACGTTAAATGCACCAAACAATTTTCACTAGTTAAGTTTTCAAATTGTATTAAAAGATAAATAAAATGTATAACAAAAGAGAAGAAAGCCAACCCATTAAAATTAAAAAATTTACGTTTCAAGATGAAAATGAAAATAACAACATAAACAAATTAAAGTGATTTTTCTGCGTACATGACATCGGAAATAAAATGCATCATCGACCTACTAGTTCCATACTCGAGTGGAAATATTTTTAATTTTGTAAACAACTTTAATACATTCTGTAAGATGCCATGATATTTTTCCGAATTAACTCCCGATGTCATATACGCAGTCTTAAGGAAAATGAGGAAAATTAACACCGTTACGTGTTTCATATAAAATTTGAAATGATTCGGATCAATTGGTGTCACGAAACAGGACAAAATTGTTTTATTCAGTCTTTTTGTAATTGTAGTATGTACTCGATTAGATGACGTATATATCACTCGACGTATGTATTCGATTACATGAAATGTTAAATGTACTGTGCATTCAACAGGTTTAAATATTTCCACAGTTTGCCATGAAAAATGTATGACAACTTCAAAAATGTAAATTTGAATTGTCGATCAAATGGCAAAACTCCTAAATTTTATGTCGATTACTAAAACTGCAGGCACATTTAAGAATTTGAGATGTACATGCTTTATTTATTTTATCTAAAACTATTATTGAGCGAAATGTAAAAATTTCTTCCACTATCTATAAAAAATTACTTATTCATAATCGAAACGATATGGTGTAAACTGGTTATTTTCCAAAAATTTATATAGTAGCATCTCGATCCTTCTTCAAATATGTGTAAAACTGCACAGTTTCAATAAAAACTGATTTTAAGAAATGGTTAAAAAATGCTCACAAAATTTGAAAAGAGGAGAGATTGAGGTTGAAGGCCGCCGCATGAAATGTGTCTCGACTCTCGAGCCGAGCCAACAAAGTTAAAAATGTGTGATATATAATGCAAATTGTTGTGGTAAGTTATTGTTGTTGTAATGCAATTGTTGTTGTACTGCCATTTTGAAATCTCACATTTTTAACTTTGTTGGCTTGGCTCGAGAGTCTAGACATATTTCATGCGGCCGTCATGCAATTTATGCTGCGTACATGACATCGGAAATAAATAGTTCTATACTCGCTAACGAACTCAAAACCAATCAAATTACGTGAAATGCTTTATACCACGCCCACTAGTTCCGAACTCGAGTTGAAATTGTTTTTACTTTGTTGTTGTTTTAATACATTTTGTGTCATACCATGGTATTTTTCCGAACTAACACACTATGTCATGAACGCACTATTAAAAATCAACCAACGATAGAGTAGAATTAATGAATTTACAAAATATAGTTGATAAAATAATATGATTCTCTTATACGATTCTAGTACGACAACGTACTAGAATCGTGAGCCGAATCGTCCTCCAACCAAGTTTTGCTTCAACCGTGCGGTTATACTCCCATATACTAATCATATTTTCTAATATACGCCGTAGAGCCACCCAATCACCCATAGAAAGTAGAGATAGATTACAAATAGTTGATCCAGTTTTGATCATTTCCGAACTAACACCTAATTATAGTAATACCTAATTACCAAACGATTACACGAGAAATACAATGTTTACCGTCGTAGCCTATATTTATTTTATTTTATTGTTTAGCGTTAAGAGAATTTCATTTAAAAAAATTAGAAAGGATAACAAGGTAATAATTTCTTGCAATTAACAACTATACCAACGAGTACGCATGTTCTAAGTTGTTTTTTTTATAAAAAAAATTTGTAAACAACAAGCCATGATTCATAAATATTTATTTACTAAATTGCAGCATTTTTAAATAATAACATTATTTTAATAAATGAATTACGCATTATATATAGTAAGTCCAAAGAATTTCCAGAAATCGATAAATATGAAAATAAGTATATACGTGAATAAATTAATGCTTATACGAATACATTTAAATTTAAATTTTTTCTTAAATATTTTGAATGTGAAAAATGTAAAAATGTCTCAAAATTTTGAACTGCTTGCTAAAATGTAACTGGTAAAACTGGTTTTTTCTGTGATAGCTATTATCTATTCCATTGATAATTTACATACTTTACGGATACTAAAGCATTATTATTTTCATTTTATAGTTCGAATGATTTCGATAATTTAAGCAAAAAAAAAAAAAAAATTATTTCACTTCGTCTTAACTTTATTGATTATATGATTTCTTTGTGTGCCGGTTCAGCCAATAAAGTTTCACTTCATCTAACACACCTCCATTTCCAAAGTAATTTTGTGACGTAAAAACTGCTTTTCGTTTTTATTTATTTTTATAAAGTATTTGTTATTTTGTTTGAAAGATTCAATGACAATTTAACAATAATTATTATTATCAGAATAATATGTAACTTTTACTATATCTCAATCTAGACGTATACATTCTTATCCTATGATTAGTATCAAGCAACACTTTGCTCGTTCCTCTATTGCACTGTATTGGAGGACTACGATTTAAAGAATATGGTAAACTTCCAGAAATCAAACAGAAAATTAAGATCCAATTTTAATGTTAGTGTACCAAGGTAAAATAAACAAATATTTGGTCTTGTACTACTGGCGTGATTAAAACTTTTGTTTTAAAACTAAATTTATTTTGACTTAAAAATTTTACCAGCACCTAATATATTTCTCGTAATCTAAACTATTCTTGTGAATCGTTTTAAAAAAGTGACATTTACCAAAACCACAAAAAGCTTTAGTCACATAAAATATAAAGTTCAGAATTTGGCTAAATGCGCATTTATATTTAAAACTTGCTGATTAACTGTTTTATTATAAAAGGGGTTTCGGCTGTCGTTTTAAAATAAATCTAGTATCTAGTGTATTCCTCGATAATTTTTTGATAGCATCAAGAATTAATTTATAGCTGAATTAAATTTAAGAGTTTGAAAATTTAAACAAATTATGTATATTCTTTGCTGTGTAATAAAATTGAAACAAGTTTAATAAGAATTATATTAATTTGAATAAATAAAATTGTATAACCTTGAAGAATTGATTTCTTATAAAAATATAGTATTTTATTTTTTGGTTTTTATTTAAATGTGAGCTGAACAGCATTAAATTCTATCATGAGACTTGTTTTTCTCCTTTGAGAGTGTGATTTTTACTTTTTACTGCCCAAATGTTGCAGTGTTACACATGTTTTCTACAACTATTTTGTGACATAAAGAACTCAGTTCGGAACAAAAGTAATGAGTGAAGTTGAAGAAAGAAAATAATCAAATTCTTGAAAAGCGATGCATTTGATTGAATTTGTTAAAATAAATTTTATTTTATTCAATGGTCTCTAAATTACACGATTTTAACAAATTTTTATTATTTACTAGAATGAACAATGTCATGGCTAATAAACTATGGGGTTAAATGGTTTATTATCTTATTAAACATTCCTTATGTGATATCAGGTTTATTAAATTATTTATTTATTAACAGTTTGTTTCAAGCTTAAATCAATTATGAATAACACTAAAAATTCCCTCTACTTAACTCTATTTACTAGATTTTATGTGTAAGATGAATTTTAAATTGTGCTGAAACTTACCAATGGATAAGGCTATCATAGGTTTTTCTGGATTGGGTTCCAAATTTAAATTTTCCACAATCGCCCGTATCGGATTATGCGTGAGTCTCGCAAACGGTGTCACTTGCATATTCCACTCACGCTTTTGTATAATTTGACTGTTTTTACGATTTTTAGTGAGTTTATCATATTTTTCATTTATTATTATACTTTCAGTATTAGTTATTACATATGCCATTTTTAAAATTTAAGTTTAATACTATTTTTTTAAATTTATGTACTTGTACTTAGTATTTATATAATTTTTTTCTTAAAACAATATACAATCTTTTTAACTTTATAAAATTAAAAATATTTTTAATAGAAATATTCATTAATAGTTAATTATTTTTGCTATAAATAATTAATTAAGGGTTTTATTGCACAATATTTAAACTTTAAAGCGTGTAAATTGTTTTTTCTTTATTCGTCTTCTTTGGATAAATGTTCTTTGCAAACTGAATCGGCTAATATTAGATTTTAGACTTTTTATAGATTTAAAAAATATGAATATTTTAATTAAATTAATTTAAATAATTATGTGGTTGTGTATATCAAGACTGTAGCTTGCAAATTCGAGTAAATTTGCAAACGTATAAAGAATTATAAACGAATGGAAAAAGAGAGAAGGTTTAAAATGAAAAATTGTTTTACTATAAGGACCCCAGAATATAAACGGACATTGCATAATTCTGCGCTATATAATATATGAATATTCAGCATGTTCATCATATCGACACATAATATAACTGTATTTATGGCAACATATTTTAATGCAACTTCTTTAACCCTTTGAGTGCCTAGGAGAACGATCGTGCTCTTGCTCCGCATGAACTAATACGATCTCTATTTCCTACTGGTCGATTCTTGTTTATTGTTTTTGGAATTGGAACCTCCCCGCGCCTGGTTAGTGCGTAAACGCAATCAGTATCGGTTCCACACGACGCTTCTTTGAAGCACTGCTCTAGCTTCAAAATAAGACGTCATCGATAAATATCTATGGATGTGTAAAAAAGTATACAAAAACAATCATTTTTCAAAAAGTTTTCGCATAGTTCGCATCCTACGCAATATAATTTATCGAAAAAAGCTTACACAAAAATATTTTGATAAATGGAAAAATGTACACATATTATAAATGAAAATAATTAATAAATTTTTATTATCTATTCCGCAGTTTTAGTTAATTCTTTTCTACTTTGTCCTTAAACTTTTGTGCTTAATTCTGTGTGCATTTCGTACAAAAGTACGACCGGGCGTCGGGCACTATGGTGATTCTCTAGAATTTCGAAAGCTGATGAAAAATAAAGTTATCGTGTACTGCATTTCCGTGTTTAAATTTGCCCTTTTCTAGTATTCAGAGAGTGGAAAAAACGACCTCAGGCCCCAATAAATGGAAGCTGTGGATAACAACTCACATAAACGGTAAGATTTACAACAATCCTAGTGTTCACTAATGTACAAAAGGATAAAAAATATCCGGGTTTTTTGAGCTACAAACAGAGCGCACCCTATAAATTGGTATATTTTTAACTCCACTTTGTTTTGGAGATTTTTTTTGACATATGTATATGTTTTGTTTTGCAAAAAACTCAATTTTTTCTCTGAAATTATACATTATTAAAATTTAAACAACACGTTAGGAAATATATCACTCTCTCTCTCTCTCTCTCTAGCATTTACATCCCATGAAGAGATTTTGCCGCCCGCACTATGGTCCTCCATCCTTCTCGGTCCATCGCTCTCGTCTTCCACTTTCGACATCCTAATACGAGTAGGTCTTGTTCGACGTCGTCACGCCAGCGCAGTCGGGGTCTTCCTCTACGACGTACTCCGGCTGGTTGTTGATGGAACACTTTGTAAACCATTCGTTGTTGTGGAGACCTTGCAACGTGGCCGAGCCATCTCACTCGATTAGATTTGATGAAGCCGATAATATCGCTACCTCCGAGAAGTTGCTTTATTTCGTGGTTCATGCGAATCCGATATTCATTGTTCGCAACTTTAATAGGACCAAAAATTGAATGGATGACCTTCCTTTCGAAGGTAGATAATAATCTACAGTTGTTAGAGGTCATGACCTCTAACATGACCATGGTCCACCTCTCGCTTCTGAAAGTCAGCACAGGTCTTATAAGTGCTTTATAAAGTGCGAGCTTGCACGACTGCGATAGGTGTTTAGATCGCAATAATTTTGATTGGGCGTAGAAAACTCGTTGTCCGGCAGCGATTCGGGCTTTTATTGCTGCCTGCATATCATTCAAGGATGTTATAACCCGAGGTATTTAAAATTTTCAACGCTATCAAAGTTATGGTCGCCAATTTTGAGATTTGCCATGGAGATGTTCCTGGGTGTTGTTAAGAATTTCCTTTTGGTACTATTCACCTCCAAACCAAGTCTTCTTGCGCAGCGATTGAGCGGTATGAAACTGTCCTTGATGTCGCTAGGTCTTCGGCCAAGAAGCACGTTATCATCTGCATATCCAAGAATTTGGCCTGATTGTTGGTTATGCTTATGCTTATGTTATACTGAATGGTTATGCTTATGTTATACTCCCAACATTTTTCCAAGGTCATCCTCATGGTAAAACACTGGTCAGTGGTCGATAGGATGGTACGAAAGCCACACTGATAGTCGCCAATGATGTTTTCGGCGAAAGGGATGAGTCTGGCAAGTACAACATTAGCCAACACTTTGTAAGCAGTGTTCAATAGAGCTATGCCACGAAAGTTTTCACATTTAAGACGGTCACTTTTTTGATGCAATGGACATATGAGCGCGGTCTTCCAATTCTCCGGCAACTCTTCTTGGTCCCAAATACATACGATGAGATCGTATAGACTTGTTGCAAGTGTAGCGCCTCCAAGTTTGATTAATTCTGCGGGGATTCCATCGAGACCGGGTGCCTTACCGTTTTTCAATCGACTAATAGCTGCGTCTACTTCCTCCACTGTGGGATATTCGACAAAGACCTCTTCATCTGGAGGAGCTATTGCTCTAATGGGGGTCACTTCGTCATTCCGGTTTAGTAGATTTTGAAAGTAGGTTTGCCATACTGAGAGAACATCAGCCACATTTTTTCTCAATTCTCCATTCCCGTCTTTTAGCATTAGCAAAACAGTCCCTTGAATTTCCTACTTCCGCTTGGAAGCTGATGTTTTCAATGCATGACCTCATATGGTCGCGTTTCTTTTGTCGAAGGTATTTAATCGAGGCTTTCCTTGCGGTGGGTATGGCTGACTGTATAGCGTGCTACTGCTCCTGGATATTAGGAGGAGCTCCTTCGTTGTCACTAGGCCGCTCTAAATAGTTAGTGACAGCTGATTGGTAACTCTGCAGTGACGCTTGGTCTTTTAGAGCATCGGCATTCCATCGAACGGTTTTTTGTGCTTGTCTATTGAAGGTTGATGACAGTTTGCACTTATATTTAAATATGACAAGTACATGATCGCTGTCCATATCTGCACCTCTGTAAGATCTAACGTCAGATATGCTGGTGGAGTGTCTTTTGGACACCATGACGTGAACGATTTGGTTTTCCGTTATTCCATCATTCGATCTCCACGTTACTTTGTGAATTTTCTTATGTGGAAAAAACGTACTCGATTCAACTAAGTTGTACATTATTGCCAGGTCGGTGACGCGTTGGCCGTTGTTGTTACTAGTTAGGTGCAGGCTGTTAGGACCGATGTGCGATGTATTTTCTGCACTTCTACCGATTTTTGCATTAAAGTCGCCCACTATGATTTTAATGTTTTGGTGCGGTATGTTATTGATGACTTCCTCGAGCTCGATAAAGAAGAGATCGGTGGGTGCATGTACATTAACGATCGTGATGTTAAATTTCTTAGTGCGAAGTCTGACCGCGGTGCATATCCGCATGTTGATAGGGCGGAAATCGATGATATGGTGCTTCACGCGCCGATGGATGAGGAAGCCAACTCCAAATTCTCCTCCGTTCTGATGGCCGCTGTAATGAAAAGTGTAACCATTGGTGGTGTCATGGATCCCACTCCCAGACCATCTAAGCTCTTGTAGTGCAAGTACGTCTAATGTGTAACTTTTTGCTTGGTTCGAAAGGTTCTGGAGATCTCCAGGTCTTAAAAGGAGACGTTCCATGTTCCCGTTTTTAAAGCGTTGTCCGTGTACAATTTCCGAGGTCGAGTTTGTAACGAATCCGATATGGTAATCCGAGGCCTTTGTTCATGGTTCATAACTTAAATGGTTTTTATGAGGGAAGGTTGTTGGGCTGCCGCTCAACCCGCTTGTTACGTGTGTGGGTCACGTACTGGTGAGAATCTTAAGGCATCCAGTCCTAGCTTGAGCACATTTATATAGCGAACCGCTTGATACAAGACAGACGCCCGCTTCAGCTTCACCTAACCTGGAGAACAGACGCTGATTTGGTATTGGTTTTGAGGCGCCAATAACCCGCCCTGACATGTAGTGTCCATGACTATAAACAGGATTTAGTCTGCTCGTCTCCACTACATCGCCTGATTCATTTAGCGTATGAATCTCGGACTTCGTCCCACGGGCTTCATCGGAAATATATCACTTTTATATTAAATTCGTTGGTAAGGGAAATTGACGATTAAAATACTGAACTGTCAAATTTATATGCCAAGCCAAAAAAAAACGTGTTCACTCGTGTAATAAAAAAAATTGGATATTGAAGTGAAGTTAGCCGGGGTAAAATATGTCAAAAATATACCGATTTTTTATGTCAGAAAACCATCAGTCAGTGAATACACGGAATATAACGTTTTTTTTTCTAAATAAATGACATATGTATTTGTTGTGATTATCGATAGTGATCAAGTAGCAAATATATACCAGTGACACTATTCTGGTAATTCCCCGGGGATAGGGAATAATTTTTTTTGTAGCAGCTATTCCCCAGACATTTTTCCTAATTCCCCATTTTCCAAAAGATAATTCTGTCAATTGGGGAATAAATCGTATAAATCGTACAAATCGTTATTGATATCGCTTTCTATAATTTAACCCAGGTATTGCCGTTGTCCTTTATAGCGCCAAACAAAACACTGTAGAAAATTCGTGCACAATTTATGGAAAATTTGTTTTCGAAAGTCCCGTTAGATCCGTTTACTACAAAAAGATTCATTCGTGCAACGTTTTTAAGTATTGAAGTGTTTGTGTTTTGCTTACTACTAAGCTTAATTTGAAGTAACAAAGTTTGATTTGTGTTGTGACTGAAATTTTGCTGGATGGGTAATAATAAAACTATTAAAATATTCATTTACATACATACTTATGTTTACATATTCAAAATCATACTATTTAATTTGTAAACAAAAGTAAAAACTCGAATGGCGAAAAAACTAGCTGACAAGGAAATACTTGCTATCCTAATGGGAATTCATCGCTGATGAATCGGTTTTTAGTGATGAAGATGATCAGCCAAATAGCATGATTTTTTTAATTTTGAAGATGATCATGTCTGGATCAGCAACGCAATCTGAAAGCCTGTAAAGAAAACTTGGATCGAAATCGAACAAAATGAAAATGACGTCGATAAGGATGAGATATTTTAAGTGCCTAAAATAATAATGGAAATACGTGTTTTCTCGCAGACAACACAACCGAATTTATATTAGAAGAGGATATTGATTTAGAAATTTCGATCAGTCTAGAGGCGACTTCAATATTAAATTAACCGGCAAAAATCAATTAAAGTGGCGACGTCATCCTTAATATCGAAAATTAGAAATCCCATTTGAAATCGATTCAACCGATTTGTGTGATGACACCACAGAAATGATGACACCCATGTCTTATTTCGAAAAGTATTTTAATAATAAACTTTTTGAATTGATAGCCGAAAACACTAAATATGTATATACGAAATACAAAATGGGAATTTCATTTCGCAAAACTGATATAAAAGAAATAAACCGGCTTTTTGGAATACATTTATTCATTGGAAGTACAAGATTTTCTAGAATCAGGATGTATTGGGGTAATCTTCTTGGCATGAACCACATAACCATGATGGCATGAACCACATGATCGGTGGTTACAACTACCACTTGAAGAAAACTTAAGCATTGATCAGCAAATCATCCCATTCAAGGGAAGACTAAGTGCCAAGCAGTACTTAAAGAATAAACCAATCAAATGGGGTATACAACTATTTGTGTTGTGCGGAAGTAGTGGTCAACCATACGATTTTATCCTACATCAGGGCTCATATTCTGAGTTATCTGATTACAACAAGAAGAAATTTGACTTTGGAGCTGCAGTAGTTCTTCATTTAGTACAAAATATCAAAAATTCAGACCACAAACTATTTTTTGATAATTATTTTACTTCCTTCACTCTTTTGGAACTCCTTAAGAAAAAAGGACCGACCAAATGGCACAGCGGTTAAAGCATTGGCGTTTGGATCGGGTGGTGCCGGGTTTGAATTCCGATAGGGGTAGGATGCAAAAGGGAATTTTCATCAACAGATTACGAACTATGCTGAAATGGAACACATCTATGACCCCTGTCGGAGTGCAGAACTCATGGGCCGACCCATCTTCTATGTCAGTATAGGCTGGCACAGAGCTATGCAATGCGCAGATGGTGATAAAATTGGACCTATAGCCGTACGTAATCCGAGCCTACAGTCTTCCAGAGAAGAGAATTCCAGAGCCTACATAGTATTCGAACTAGATTCGAGGTTCGTTCAGTACAGTACATATTCAGTACGATAACATGGTCTATTTGCCGTATGTGGATAAGACAAAGGAAGCGACACGATGCAAATTCGTTGATTGCAAAGGTCGAACCCATTTCTATTGCAAAAAGTGTTACATAAATTTACGATCGGAGTTGCTTCGCACAGTTTTACACTCGCCGAGTCTAGAAATATCAACTGAAATTTTTAATTTATTTTATTGATTTAATTTTGTGATTTATAATTTATTTTTATTTTTTGGTAATTAATTTTACTATTTGTCGTGCAAAAGCTTTGTATTTAATTAAAATGAATGAAGGCAATGAAAATATACACAATTTATTTACCAATTTTCACTATAAATTTTCAGCCATAATATAGCTATAAGTATATAAAATAATAAGTTAAATTAAATTCTATTAAATATTTCCTATAATAAATTCTATATATTCCGTTTAATTCTATTTCCAGTTAATGGTTCCGTAAAATAGGCATATGGAATAATAAATGTCAAAACTGAAATTTTTAATTTATTTTATTGATTTAATTTTGTGATTTATAATTTATTTTTATTTTTTGGTAATTAATTTTACTATTTGTCGTGCAAAAGCTTTGTATTTAATTAAAATGAATGAAGGCAATGAAAATATACACAATTTATTTACCAATTTTCACTATAAATTTTCAGCCATAATATAGCTATAAGTATATAAAATAATAAGTTAAATTAAATTCTATTAAATATTTCCTATAATAAATTCTATATATTCCGTTTAATTCTATTTCCAGTTAATGGTTCCGTAAAATAGGCATATGGAATAATAAATGTCAAAACTGCCATAAAGCCTTTATTCCACAATGAAACATATTTTTTCAGTAAAAAAAAGGCGAGATAAAAATATAATTTCGCCACGAACCAAAATGAAACAAAAAAAAAATTCAGTAAAATTTACTGGCAGTAAGCGGGGAAAATGTTGCCATAAACAATATGAAACTCAATACTTTTTATGGCAACTTTTGTTTGTCTTTATCACTCTAACATAATTTTAATATGTATACCCTCTTCTTTTCGGTTTCCTAGTATTTTTTACTGAAAAAATATGTTTCATTGTGGAATAAAGGCTTAATTGGGAATAATTTTTTTCCCAAGAAACATTTTTCCCAAAAGCCAGAATACACTTTGGGGAAAAGGGATTAAAACTGCTATAAAATTTAAAATTTCTATTCCCCGCGAATTACCAGGAGTGCGTTCACGAGATTTAAGGTCGAGGCACATAGTTTTCGTTCCGTTCCGATTCGTTTCGTTTTCAATAAGTTTTTTAAATTCTCACGCACATAGCTTTTGTTTCGTTTTGAGTTGTTTTTATGTAGTTTGATAAATCGAGTTTTTTTATTTCTCACAATATTGTTTCAATTCAATCAATTATTTATATTATCATATCAATTGATTTAATAATGAGTGAAGATTTACATATTAACAAAAAACGATAACGATAAACGCCAAAATAAATATTTTGAGGTTATTGTTTAAGTTTTTATTGAAATTTGATCAACTGTTTCGGTTCGGTTCCGCCTTGAACTTAACAATGTGAGCATGTTTTCGGTTTTCCATACATTTTGACATATTCAACTTAAAGGTCGAAACGGAACGGAAACTATGTGCCTCGACCTTTACGTTGCTCAATCTGGCATTGTAGAAATGACATAGTAGTTAATATTGAGATTGTCTCAAGTGTCAAACGAATGAAAACAATAAAAAGTTAATCTTTTTCATAACATAAAGAGTAACATATTATGGAACATCAAAATAATCACTTTATCCATAAAACACATTTTCTTTTTAACTAAATATATTAAAAACTGAATTTAGTTCTTTAAATTATTTTTCAAATCTACATATAATGGTACGATCATGTTGCTTTTGATACCTACACCATTAAAACTGACATTTGTAGAAGGCAGTCTTGAGTTGGGTTGAGAATGAGGTTTGTAATAATGTAGAGTTCGTGAACGAAAAACACACGTGTTCATTGTTACAATTTAGTATCATGAACGGTTTTGAGCTATCATTGTTAACAATATTGTAACAATGTAACTCTCGCGAACACACTTCAGTGGCCCTATTCTGGTAATTCCCCGAGAATAGAGAAGAATTTCTTTTTGTAGCAACTATTCCCCAGACATTTTTCCCAATTCCCCGTTTTCTAAAAGTTAATTCTGGCGATTGGGGAATTAATCTACAGGGAAATAATTTAATTATTCGCGGTCGATACGCGATCGCAATAAAACAAGAAAACAAATGTCTCAAAATAGTTTACTACGTTTATTAGATTTTTGTTGATATTTTAATCGAATTTTACTTAAAATATAAATTTTGTTTATTAAAGTAAAAAATTGGATATTGATATTTCCAATTGATATTACCAGTTTTCAGTTTAAATTTACAGCCATAACATTGCTATAAGTAAATACAATAAATTTTTGTTAAATTCTATTCCAAGTTAATTCTTTCCTAAAATAGGTATGGAATAAGAAACGTCAAAATTGCTATAATGGGGAATAATTTTTTCCCAAAATTTTTTTTCCCAAAAGCCAAAATTCACTTTTGAGGAAAAGGGAATAAAACTGCTGGAAGATTTAAAATTTCTATTCCCTGCGAATTACCAGAATAGTGCCACTGTGAGGAAACTGTTTCTGATGAAAAGCTTATTGACGAATATGCTCATTAGACCACTTACCTTGGACACATTAATTTTAAGTGATTTTCCATCTATGGGCAGTGAAAAATGCCAAATTAAATTTAAAGTTTATCATTTGACGTAATTTTTGTACTAAATTTTACATTTTTTCCGTCATTTCAAGACTATTCTTGATAATCATGAATAAATACCTCGATTTTGTGTTCCGTATACGAATGCATCGAATGCATACGGATGCATCAATATATTCCAATATGCAATGTGATCAGAAATAATGAAAATTAAAAAAATTATTTATTAATTTCACACATGTTTGTATATAAGTACAGTTTAATAAGTAAATTATACAAAATTTTGGTACTAAAAAAACAACTCATGTGAACTCGTACTTTATAAAACACTTATAAGACCTGTGGTAAGTTTGGAACCGAAAGTTTGACCTTAACCAGGAACGTTTGTAGAATATTATCTACATTTCAAAGGAGCGTTCTTTGATCCATTTATGGACCAGTTAAGATTGCGAACAAGGAATATTGGATTCAAATGAATTTCCAAATCAAACGTCTTCTTGAAGATTTTGACATTATGGGATTCGTTAAATCTAACCGAGTTAGATGGCTGGGCCACCTTGAACGATCTCCATCGCAACGAATGATGAAAAAAAATAACATCAACATCCAGTCGGAGGGGAAGACCTAGACTAAGCTGGAAAGAAATTTTCGTTTGCAATCCACATATACAGTGGGTCACAGCCAAAATGATGCAAGCAATTTTCATTTTTTTTAAAGTAAATATCCAAAAAACAATTATAAATATCTACATATTTTCAATTTACATTTATTATAAGCTTCAATATTAATTGTTAATTTCATAAAACAAAACAAATAAAAATTTCAATTTATTGGCGATTTTCATCGAATGTAGATAGCGTTGGTTTCTACGTCTACAAGGGGGACGAGAATTGTCAAATCCATTGTTATGACAGTTTTAATCCCCCTTGCTTCATAGCAAACTATGATTCACATTTTGTTCACCAGATGTCAGCTACTTTGTTGCAAATCGCGAATAAGCAAATAGAAACAAAAATCATAATCTCCACGTAAAAACATGTCACATCAAAAATGATGCATTCTCTTTGTTTTAAAAATAGCAATACTTTTTCTACACAAAACAAAATTTTCTATGAAAACAACTTTAAGTATCAGTTTTAAACAACCTTTTATACGATTATAGTCCATAGTGTGTCAATATATGTAGACAAATAAGTGAAATTTTATAATAATTGAGAAAATTGGTCGCCACATAAGTATTGAAAATCACGAGTTAGTTATTAAACACTTTAAAGATGGCAAAACTCAAACAAAAATTGCAGAAAGGGTGAAATCAAGTTCTTCTACGGTTCAGCATATTATTGAACGCTTCATTTATCAACACCGTGTTGAAAATAAGACTAGAAGAGCGCTCAATAAAACATTTTGCGATAAAAATTGTCGATGGATTGTCCGAAAAATAAAATACTTTTATTGCTAGCGGTTACGGACTACGTTTTGTCAAAATGATAAAATGTAGAGTGAGTGGACTTCTGTTATTAATGCAGAACAAACCAATAGGTTTGGTAATAAATAGGATATTTTCCGTAAAGATCAGAGAATTTAATTTGGCTATAGCTTTTGTGTACAAAGATACTCGATTTGGTAAAAATCAGATAAAGTGCTGCCGAAATCATCTCTTGTGGGAAATTCCAGACGAAAAAAATCATAATTGTTGAGCAATATGATTGGTCGAAAAAATTGTCAGTACTAATGGACGAACGAACGAACACCAACCATAAAGGCGCCATATATAAATTAAAGTCTTTTCCGTAAGAAATTTCCCTAACATTAATTTTTAAAATGGAAGAAAAGTTGGTTTTTGAACAGTCCTACTTCCTTTTGAGACTGTCAGAGGTTAAGCACAAAATTCACGATTTAAATTGTATTATCACTTAACTTTTGTGTAATAGCAAGCGTCTTATAATAAGACGGAAACGCTATTGATCGACAAAATTAACGGGAAACACTAACCCTATGTAATATAAATTTGTACAACAAGTTTTTTGCACTTACCGAGAGATAATGATATCATTGGTTTTTCTGGATTAGGCTTCAAATTTAAATTGTCCACCATAACACGAATCAAATTGTGCGTGACTTCAGCCAACTTGGTCATTTGAACGTTCCACACACGTTTTTGCATTACATTACTATGTTTATTAAGTATAACACATTTTTCATTCTTTAAATTTGTAGTTTCGGTTTTAGTAATTGCAGACGCCATTATTTACAATTTTATATGTTGAAAACTTGAGTGTTTAAATTGTGTTCGATTATTTTAACTTTTGAAAAGAATACTACTTATAAACCTAATATCATTTAGTAATTGTCTACTTTAAATTAAATGAAAGTTCTTTGCTAGTCACTACCTGCTTTGATAAATGATTTTTGCAAACTGAATATCGCTAAAAATCTACGCTTTTTATAGATTTATATTAATTTAAGTAGGTGATGTATAGCAGTCTATAATTAAGTCAAAGTTTATAAATTATGGTAAATTCCTAATAAGTGATAACTAATTTAGACGTATGTACTTACTGGGAATAAAAAGATGATCAAAAATTCATGTTTTTAAAGATTGCAATAGGAAGTAAATGCGCAAATAGTTTTAAAAATTGGATTCAAATCATTGATCTTAATATGATTAAAGAGAATCAATAAATTCTATGTTTGAATTATCATATTTTATATCCAGCGCTGTGCCATCATGTTTACCATCACTATTTTCGATACTTTATCGAATTTTATAATAAAACTAGCAGACCCGACAAACGTTGTCGCTGCTATTAGCGGTTCAGCAAACGTTTTCTCGATACTCGAATTTTCGATTAACTATATACTAAGTGACATTTGGTATTGGGTTTGACATTTCAATGTTTTCGTTTCGTCATTGTGTGATTTGTTGTTGCGCAATACAAAATCAAAAAATAAAGTTAGGTTAGGCAATGGCGTATCGAAATGAATGAGTGTCATATTCGAAATGAGAATGCAAATATCCTCAATCTTTATTAACGCCTTGTTGTACATTTTCGGCGAAAAATCGATATTGGGATCTTGATCAGTGGTCCGAATGCGATGCAGTGTCATCGCTCATTGAATCTTTATATTTGTAGAGGACAAAAGCTTGCGACGGAAAAGTTGTCGTCAACAATATGGCGAATAATTGGCGAATTTGATGAGAAGAGGAACTCAGTACTGCATCTGCAATTGTGAAATCCCAAAAGGTTGTCTTCTTTCAACAAATGCAATTCGCGACGCGCATCGTAGTGTGTGTCATACAAAATACCATGGACTGTTCGCAAGTATTGGAATGAAATCGATCCAGGAATGTTAAGCATCGGATGGACTGTGTATAATCGGCCTAATGTATTTTCTATGAATATGCCGTCCTATCCTTGGACTTTAACGCTTCGCTCTCGTGGATGAGGCTCACATTTTTGACTGTTTGTTCCACGTGAAAAATCGTGACTCATCACATATACATTAATGTCTTTGCGAATTGATCGAAAATACCTGGTCGATTGCATAGTTCGAAAAACTCAGTTAGTGTGTTTTTGGGGGCAATTATTGCTTTTGGTAGAGCAGTCTCCTCAGTAATAAACACGCTGCCTATTTTCAAGGTTTATGGGAAACTTAAAATGCGCCAAACTACTTCATTGCTGCTAATGAATCGGCCTATTTGATAACGTGTTATTTCGTCGTTATCATTTAAATTTTGGACAGTAAATACGGCCATATCGAAATCATATCGCTGCCCTTATGAACGTATTCAAATGTATTTGATAGACTTTGCCGAACTGCAGAACTTAACGTTTATGTGTACTTTGTCAAAACCACAGCAATGGCGAATAAGGAACCGCAAAGCGGTTGTCAATGTCAACCGTTTCACCATTTGATATGTGTAATTGATATGATTGGCAGAAAGATACGATTGGCAGATCAATGCCAAGCTACAACGTAAGTGAATTGCACATGTATTGATGCGTACGTCAAATACCACAGAATTTGACATCAGCGCCACTTATGGTACACAAACATAACTATATGAATTAATCACAGAAGTTCAACTTTCATGAACTTCGCAGAAAGTTTAACGGTAAATTATTCTTGAACTTATGATTTTTTTTCATTTTATAAAATATTTGGGGTGGTGGAGGTGACAATATGGCGTTATATGTTCTAATATGGAGAAATTCTTAAAAAAATATAAATAAAAATTTCGTCAAAACATAAAAATAAAAATTCCTAGAACCCGATCGCAGCGCCAGAACATTCTAGAATATATTTGAATAATCACTCATTACCTAATTTCATTCAAGCATTGAAAATAATTTTTTTGTAATAGAAATGGAGTACAAATGTCACAAATTTTTAATCTCGCAGGCTAGTAAATGATAAAAAGTGAAACACTATTCAATTTAATACTAGAGAAACGCAACATAAGCGTCGACAAACTATCGAAATAATGATGTCACAACAGAATTTCATAAATATAGAACATTTCGTATTCTTTGATATGCGACTTAAGCCAACTAGGAAGGAGACTACGGACACGGGAAGGACATGTCTAAAAGATCAGTTCTCAACTAAATCTGAAGTAGCGGAAGACGTCTCTTTGACCGATCATAACACACTATATTCTTGTAGATATAAACCGACGACAGTATCACCAGTATCGTCCATTTGAGAAAAAACCGGACATTAGCGCTAGCGACATATATAGTTTTTGCACTCCAAATTTAACCTTTTACAAATCATGTTCATCAATTTGCAAATAAAATTCACCTTTATCCAAAAGATATTTGAATGGATTTTCTTCCGTAATTTTAAAAATAATAAATAAAATTAAATAAAAATAGAAGAAGAAACACAACATCTCTCACAACATCTATTAAATAACTTATAGAAGATATAGATTATCCTTTTTCCTGCCAGACAAAAAATATTTTTGCTCCAATTTCTGTCCAACACACACAAATGTGTGTGCGACAGGTTGTAATGTCTTCTGGATTTTAATTGATCTTAGTTAAATCGGAATTACATATTTTTGAAAAAAAAAAATATTATAATTTGATAACATATAAGTATTATTTACATATTAATTATTTGTTTTTGATAACATATTAATACTATTATCCCATTTAACAATTCGCGATAACTCGAGAAGAGAATATTCTATAGACTATACAGCGTCGATTATCCTGAAAACGATCTCCTTTGTATACACTGTTGATTTCCCTCATTCTTATTCAATATATCAACCTGTTCTGTACGTCCCCCACATAGAGCATTAGAATCGTCGATAGACTATCCAAACAAAAATCGTAAAGAATGCCTAACAAATAAAATTCAGTATATGTTAAAGAATATCCGCCACAGAATAGCAAATCTGTCTAAAGTAAAACTTAATATAATGATTTGCGACAAATATTGCGAATATAGATCTAAACTAACAATATTCCTTTTCATGTACTATCCAGTAGTGCGAACAGGATTGTCGATAAAGCTTATCCGTAAGTAGTTCTTATATAGGATAATTATGGGAATGATTTCATTTCCCTAGTCTGTTTGTTTATCGAAGCAGGAATAATTGGTAAAGCTAGTCATTTTTCATATATTTGGTTATCGCTAAAATGTCCTTTTGAGTTGTTATTTGGGTATCTGAGTAAATAAATTATTGATTTTTGTAAGATAATCAGTCTTCATTAAAATTTTAGATAGAATAGACCTGCGTTCTGTCAAAACTAAAAATATAAAAAATTGTTGTACACAGTTATTATTTCCAAAAGTGAGTCATTGAAAAACGCATTGCGTTTTATAATTTTGTGGCTATAAGTTTAAAGTAAATAAAATTCTAGGCACGTATAAAGTTTTAAACTCTTACTTTTTGCATGTGAAATTGTAACAACAAATTAATTCTCGAATTTTTAATTTTATTTTATTTTTAAATATGAGTGAGTTCTCGAAAAAAGGGGGGAGGAGGGGGTGTCTATAATGGAATAAAAATTTACGACAACATGTTCCATATAATAAATAAAAACAGTTGAAGATGGCAAAAAACAATTATTTCGATGTCCTTCGAATGGCTCCAGAAATTATCCCAAAAGTCGTTTTTAGTGGCAATAAAAACAAGGACAGAACCAACTTGTAAATGGGGTTCTAACGATCAATTCGTAATTATGATCCGCAATATATGTAGGTATGTATTACAAAAAATGGTAATTATGGTTTTAAATATAGGCAATCTAACAAATTATCATTTTATTACAGCATGTTATTCCGAAGTGGTGCAACATGAAAATGATTTGAAACTGTATTCGTGCCTGACGATACGCTCCAGAAAATTAAAAATGATGTGCATTCTAATGAAGATTTTCTTGAAACAGCTAATCAAAAATCCGAAAGAAAGTATGTATTTCTGAACGTTGCACACTTTTAATTCGTATCGCCTAGCAATTGACGAGTGTTAAAGTGAGTTTTGCGCAGTATGCGAATTTTTTTAAAGATTGATCTAGATAAAACATATCGGACGCAATGCTTATTCGACACAATTTTTGACAGGTGGAACTTATCATAGTCCGCGATGAATTTATTTGCAATGAATCGTGCATCCCATAAACTGCAGTGGTTTTAATTAGTCGGCTATAATCTAGTTTAGAATTATCAAATCTAATAACAGCTGAGAATATTGATAGGTCATTATACTATAATTCCACACAACCGGTCTATTTAGAGGATGCATTAGAAATTGGTAAGCAATATAAGCTGATTCCATAAAAGTTTTAAATAATTTTCACAGTGACTTAGCTCACAAACTGATGCCGATTGCACATATAGGTTACTAACCGAAGGTTAAATGAGAAGGACAACTAATTAAATTTTTTTTATACTTTGTTTCTGTACGGACACATGTTTTAATTTTTTTTAAGTGGGCGCAAAATATCGCACCAATAAATTTTATTAAGTGACAATTCATATTTAACGAAGCTTCGTTAAATTTTTTAATTTAAATTAATTTTTCCATGGGCAAAAGCACAGAAACTGCATTTATCGCAAACATATTTTTTTTAAAGTTACGTTTATAATTGTTTTAAAGTTTTTATGGTTACCACCCCTTAACACTCTTGATTGAATTTATATTTTCCATATCAAAAATTATGTACTATTTATATTTTCAAAAAAAACAAAATTGGTCGTTTAAAGAGTTATAATCTGGGCTGGGATGTTGTACCATCACTATTTACGACTTTTGATTACCTCATTTTTTATGAGTAAAATGGCAGCCTATTTCACTTCAAAAATTACGCATTTTCTATTCAGCCTGTTTAGACGAGTATACACTACATGATGTATTTTCCTCGTCTCTTACCTCTTTGCCTATAAACTAATTTTAGAGTGGGGATATTTGTGTTGCACTTTTTCCTCTAAAATTTTTATTGCGGAACGAGTTGTTATTCACTAATGCAATGAAAAGGCAATAAAAAAAAATTTTTGGTTCGAATTTTTTGTTTTTGTTTTTCGCTGTTTATTTGTAATTTTCCTATTGAAGAAGCCTAAACAAGAAAAAAATCCAGAGTACAAAGAATTAAGCGAACCGGAGTTTAAAAAATTTATCATTTAAATATTAATCTATATAATATATACATAGGTATATGTATAAATATTTTAATTTTAATCAATTTTCTTTTTATCATAAATCATACCAAAAATAATTATCTACATATAGACCGGTTTACTTGAAAAGTTTTGACATAACATAATTATTTGTAAGTTAAACAAACACAAACTGAATTATATTTGTAATTTTTCACGTTTTAAGTTCTTCCGTATTTTTAAACGTGTTTCAGGTTCGAGTACATAAATAACCATTTCATTTAAAACAAATAAATTTCGGGAATATGTCGGAAAAAACGTCTGATACTTGGAGCAGGCAACAAACGTAGGCACTAATAAATGCGTTCCGCGAGTGTCCTTGCCTGTATAATCCACTAGACACGCATTTTGCTAATAAAGTAAAGCGAAGCGAGAAATTAAATATTATATTAGAACATATAAAAACATTGAAAAGTGGTGTTACAGTGCAATGTGTAAAAAATAAGATTCTTACCCTCCAGAGTCAAATTTCACGAGAGAAAGCGAAAGTGATTAATTCCAAGACAAGCGGAGTAAGTGCGGATGAGGTATACATACCAAAATTATGGTGTTACAGGGAATTTTCGTTTTTGCTGCATTGCATTGACACAGAACCGAGCACATCAAATTTAGAACATGTAAGATTACCTTCCATAAGTTTTTCTAAAATTTTTGTTTAAACTATTTTATTTTCAGGTTGATTCAGATGAAAACGAAATTGCCGAAGAAGTTAGTGAAAGTCAAACACCAAAAGTATTTATGATTTATAAATAAACATTTTCAATATTATATACTATATATTTTTACAATTCTTTAAACTGCTCCTTCATTATTAAAATATTCTGTCAGACTGTTTCTGAAATTTTCACCAGATTTAGAGTTTCTTGGTTTTGAACGCCTATCTGCCACATCCTGGTATTGTGTTTGATTTTGTTGAGAAACACTTTCTTCACTATACCATCGACTTCTGGTGATCAAAAAATTGTGCAGAACACAACAACATTTTACTATTAGTTTAACCTTATCTTGATGGAGGTTGATGGGTTTTTGAAAAATAAGAAATCTATTGCTTAGAATTCCGAAAGCACACTCAATATTCTGTCGAGCTCTACTTAGCCTGCGGTTAAATGTTTTCTTTTCTTTATGTACCGTTGTAAAGGGATATGGTGTCATCAGGTTGGGTAATAACGGGAAGGCATTATCTGCAATAAACATATATGGTAATAACCTTGAATTTCCAATAAACGCCTTTTGAGGTTAATGTTTTTCTGGCTGCTTCAGAATGTACATAAATTTGGATCGTTGTAAGACACCACCATCGCTAATCCTGCCATTACACCCAACATCAATAAAAATAAATTTCGCATTTGCATCCGCAAGGCCAAGTAGAACAATACTATTGAACCCTTTGTAGTTATAAAATAGCGGTGCTTCTTTCTTTGATGGTCGAAATGAAATGTGCTTTCCATCTAGAGCACATAAGCAATGTGGAAATTGCCATTTTTCATTGTAATCGTCAGCGATTCTAAGCCACTCCTCTTCGGTTGTTGGAAACTGAAAAACAAATTTTTGTAATGGTTAATTTATTTAATGGATATTTAATATTAATAATTTTTATTTATATTTCCAGAAAAGGAAGACCAAAATACAAAAAACACGAAAAACCCATGTCAAATTGGACTGGTTTAAAATGATCCTTAAGGGCCAACCATAAAAAAATTATAAAATTAAAAAAAATTAAAAATTTTGACGACACTAATTTTTAATGACATTCCAGCCATACTAGACGTAACGAGTATGCCGTAAATATTGTAGAATATTGAATGACAACTATTTATTTATTTATAAACTATTTGTTATAGTGACAGCTGTTTATTGTTTGTTGTTTTTTTTAGGTAGCACGATACAAATTTTAATTTTTTTTACGTTTGAACGCAAAATTTCGCTCCAATAATTTTTATTAAGTGACAATTCATATTTAACGAAGTTTCGTTAAATTTTTTAATTTAAATTAATTTTTCCATGGGCGAAAGCACAGAAACGGCATTTAACGCAAACATAATTTTTTTTAAAGTTACGTTTATAATTTTTTTTAATTTTTCTATGCTTGCCCCTTTAACCAGATAGGCCGTGAAGCCATCGCTGGCTTCAAACCCAGATATAATAAATGTTACGCCTGATTTGCCATTGAAAACTTTTGTCCAACTTCAAGCCATAGATGGAAATTTCTAGGCTATCAAAGAATACAAAAAACAAATGGTAAGTTTTAAAACCAAACTAATTTTCAAAGCTTATTTGCAAACTAAGTAAACGGATAAAGTTTGCTACTCATAATCGATTTTAAATTGAACTTTATCGTTGTTTGCCAAAACTCACCTACATCTATTTTATAGAAGGATAACGGAGCAATTGTTGGAACAGAAGAATTTATGAAACAGCACATAAAGTATCTTAGAACTCAAAATTATTTGCTATTCACTAATTGACATACATGTTTTCTATTTAAACACTGAGGTTTTATTAATATGTTATCTATCACCTCATTTAAAAAGTATACTAAAACAATCAAATCAAATAGAATTCACGGGATTTCTAACATATTTATTTGTGATATACATTGTTTATTTTACCTGCTGTTTCAAGTATATAAATTGGTATAGTTATTTTGTGCTAAATATTTTACAGGGGTATTATAAAATACTTTATAATTACATATATCAACCATTACTTCAGGTTTTATATAACACATTTTATGACCATTGGCCGCTTATATTTATATAATTTTATATAAGGATTCGCAAGAATGCACTGCATGGTTTTAGTGTTACCTTATTTTGTGCAATAAAATTTGTATATATTATTAAATCAATTCATAATCTGTCCATCCAACTGACATGATTACATAGTAATAGTACCTATCGTATATAACAAACGGTTTTAAGTGATAAAGTTTTAGTTTATATTTGAAACATGTACATTCTACAATACATATACAGTTTCCTTCTATTGCCACTAATTGTGTTTAGTGTGCCGTTCATCGCAGAAGACGAAACAAAAATCGTTGGCGGCAAAAATGCTGTTAATGGACAATTTCCGTATCAAATTTCAATAAGACGTTTACCGTTTAATTCACATCACTGCGGAGGATTTATAATTAACGAATGGTGGATTGGGACGGCCGCCCATTGTACAATGGGAAATACACCGCAAAGCTTAGTAATTGTGTATGATACTATTTTTCGAAATTCTGGTGGCATCATCAATGTAGTTGATTTAATTATCTCACATTCAAATTTTAATATGTCTACATTGCAAAATGACGTGGCTTTAATAAAAACTAAAAATGAAATTAAATTCTCAGACACAGTAAAACCTATATCACTTGGCGAAGAATTCATTGCACAAGATAAAGTTGCTGTCGCTTCTGGATGGGGTCGAATTGCCGTAAATATTAATTTTGATGTATACATTCAGAATAATTATATTTAAAATTGTTTATCTTACAGGTAAACGAAGCAGCCCCCATCATTTTACAATTTATTTCTTTATCAACAATATCAAATGACAGATGTCGAAACATATTTGAAGAACTTAAAGGTCCCGAAATTACTAACTCGTCTTTGTGCACTTTTAATGAAATGAGTGGAGAAGGTATGTGCAATGGCGATTCGGGTGGTCCGCTTGTGATTGGTAACCAGCTAATTGGTATTGTGTCATGGGGTATACCATGTGCAAAAGGATATCCTGATGTATTTTCTCGAGTTTCAACGTTCATTTCCTGGTTTAAAGAGCAAATAGAAAACAATTCCAGATTATAGTTAGTATGTAATTGCATGTTTGCTTGAAGAGAAAAATAAAAAATGAGATATTTTGAAATTTATATTTGTTGTTTGGTGTTTGTCCGATCTTATCCCCCGTATAAATGTAGGCTCACACTTGATTTCTCTAATAATAATTATTTAGCACACAAATAAAATATATTGGGTATACAGATAAGTCTCCGCCGTTTAATCAAAAATTGGGTATTTATTGTGAAAGAACGGTAGGTTTTATTTTATTCAAAGTATTGTCCATCGCTAGCTCCTACTTTTTCCCATCTTTCTGGCAGCATA